>PVJI01005500.1:0-95535 GCA_004026765.1 Micronycteris hirsuta
AGAAACCAGTATATAAAGTATGGAGGAATATCAACAGGGGAGTGGTAGGGGGAGAGGGTGGGAACGGGGCACAGAACAAGTAGCATAAATGGGAGGTAGACAACAGACAGGGGGAGGTTAGAATAGTATAGGAAGTGCAGGAGCAGAAGGACTTATGTGTATGACCTATGGACAAAACTAAAGGGTGGGGAAAGGGAGGGTAAGGGGGTGGGGGGCAAGAAGAGGGGGAAAGTGGGACAACTGTAACAGCATAATCAATAAAATATACTTTAAAAAATAAAATATATTAAAAAGGGTAAAAAAAAAAAGAGTTCTGGGCAGACTCAGGGGGTGTCAGACTGAGTTGTGTGGCTTTGGTGCAGGGGCCATTCCCTCACTTCTCTGTAAAACTGACTGGTGCCTGCCCCTCACAGGAGATCTACTGGCCCCCTCCTCCCGACTCCCAGCAGACCCTCTGTGCTGAGATCTTGCTCCGGGCAGAATCTGAGACAGAGAGTTCTGTGGCTCTAGGACAGGTGACATTTTTCCCTGGCACACCCTGGCAGAGCCCTCCCTTCACATGGTCAAATCTTGGTCTGTTTGGGCCTGATAAACTCTGCTGGCCTCACCCTGACAACTTCATAAGACCCCATGCCCACCACAAAGGTGTGCAAACACCCAGCAGGTGGCAGCTAGACTTAATACACCCTGGAACATTTGCTGAGTGACCTCAGACTCAGAACTGCACTGAGTTTAAATCTGTATCACACTGGGACACATTCTTTTTTTTTTTTTCCCCAGCTGCCCATCTCTGCCCCTCCTGCCAGTCTGGATGAATGTTTCCTCCTTAACTCCTTGGTTGTCAGACCTCCATACAGTTCGACTTTCTGGAAGTTCCGGCTATTTTTTGTTTATATATTTGTTGTTGTCCTTCTTTTGCTTGTGTGAGGAGGCAAAGTGTATCTACCTATACCTCCATCTTGGCCTGAAGTCAGAGTGTCTCAGTTAAAGCTTTTAAAGAAGGTTTCTAGTGTCAGCTTTTGTAGTCTCACCCTAAGAGAAGATGATCATTTTTTTATTTTAATTTTTATTTATCAATTTTGAGATAGAGAGGAAAGGAGAAAGAGAAACGTTACTTGGTTGACTTTTTTTTATCCTCACCCAATGATGTGCTCATTGATTTCAGACAGAGGGAAAGGGAGGGAGAGAGATTGGAAGAGAAACATCAATGTGAGAGAGAAACATCTATCAGTTGGCCTTCATATGCACCCTGACCAGGGACTGAACCTACAACGTAGGCCTGTGCCCTGACTGACAATCAAGCCCACAAACTTTCAGTTTATAGGACAACACTCCAACTAACTGAACCACACCAGCCAGGGTGATTGGCTGACTCTTATGTGTGTACCAATTAGGAACCGAAGCCACATATTGCAGGATGTTCCAACCAACTGAGTTACCCAGCCAAGGCTCAATCAAAAGACTGAGTGGTATGGCTCTAGGAAGTGAGTACTCCCCACACCTTCCCCCAAGCCTAAATGGCACCTCCACTTATGGGAGATATACTAGCCCACCCTCCTAAATCCCAGTGGCCCAGACCTGTTGATCTGAGCTCCTAGCAGATTCTTGGAAAGACTAAGTTGTGTAGCTCTAGGACAATGGCCATTTTTCCCTTACATACCTGAGCAGTGCAGAGTCCTCACTTCATGCAGCCAAATCTTAGTCTGTTTGTGCCTAATGAATTCTGCTGGCCTCACTCTGATGCCTCCTTCAGGCCCAACCCCACCACAAAGATCTGTGAGTACCTGGCAGGGTCAGCTAGACTTGGTATACCCTGAGGCATTTGCTGAGTGGTCTCAGACCTAGCATCTGCACTGAGTCTGAACCTGCATCAATCTGATGAACACCATTTGCTCCTAACTAATGACTCACTGAGAACATCCCTCATGCAACTCAAGTACCACCAGAGGCCCTTTCAGTGACTGAGCTGACCAGGCAGACAACAGGTCGAGTCAGACAGAGGTGGATCTCGGGGTGCCTTGGGACTTTTGCTGGCCTGACCTGGGGTCTGGTGCTAAAAGCCGGCCTTGGGGCACAGCTTGGTCCTTCCCATGCACACCCAGGCCCAGCAGAGGCATCGACAAACTGGATCACTTTGTAGCTCCAAACAGGTTGTAGGGCCAGGCACAGGGAGTGTCTGACAGAGACCCCAGAACAAACACACCCAGTGCCCAGCTTCAGACAACATCAGAGCAGGATCCCACTATATTCACGAGTAGCACATCCAAAGGAGGATCTTGGTAGGCACCAGATCCTGCTGAGGCAAATGCCACTTTGTGTGGTCAGCACCAGCACAGCAGCTTGTGCAGTGTGGTCAGGGTTGATCCTCACAGTCAGCGGCCTGAGGGTGGACCCCACACACAAATGGATTAATGGCAATTAAGACTCAGTTACAACAGGAGGGCCCAAGTAACCCATCCATGGGACATTCCTAGAGCACCATGTTCATGTGATCAAGGAGACTGTGCCACTGGGTCCCACAGGACACCAATGACATAATGCCACTATACTAAAGCTGGGAGTCATAGCTTATCTACATAATATACAGAAACAAACACAAACAGGCAGCCAGAATGGAGAGACAAAGAAATGTGTCGTATGAAAGAGCAGGACAAATCTCCAGAGAAAGACCTAAATGAAATGGAGGCAAGCAATTTATCGGATACAGAGTTCAAAATATGGTTATTAGAATGCTTAAGAAATTTTGTAAGAACTTCAACAAATAGATAGCAAGCATAAAAAAGGAAATAGAGCCCTTGCCAGGTGGCTAAGTTGATCGAAGCATTGTCCCATACAACAAATGATTGCAGGTTCAATTCCCAGACAGGGCACATACCCAAGCTGTGGGTTTGATGCCTGGTTGGGTACATAGGGGAGGAAACCAATCGTGTTTCTCTCTCACATCCATGTTTCTGTCTCTCCCTCTGTCCTCCCTTCCTCACCCTCATAAATCAATAAACATATCATCAGGTGAAGATTAAAATAATAAAAAGAAAATAGAAACCATAACAAAAGATCCAGTCAGAAATGAGGAATACAATATCTCAAATAAAGAATTCACTAGAAAGAATAAACAGTAAGTTGGATGAAGCAGAGGACTGAGTCAGCGATTTGGAAGACAAGGTAGCAAAAACACCCAATCAGAACAGCAAAAAGAAAAAAGAATTTTTAAAAATAAGGATAGTTTAAGGCACCTTTAAGACAACATGAAGTGAAACAACATGAGCATCATATGTGTGCCAGAAGGAAAAGAGAGAGAGCAAAGAATCAAGAACCTATTCGAAGAAATAATGACCCCAAACTTCCTTAATCAGGCAAATGAAAAAGACACACAAGCCCGGGAAGCACAGGCAGTCCCAAACAAGATGAACCCAAAGAGGCCCACACCATGTCACATCAAAATAAAAATAGCAAAATTAAAGACAAAGAATAATTTTTAAAGCAGCAAGAGAGAGACAGTTTAGTTACCTCTAAGAAAGCTTCCTTAAGACTGTCAGTGAATTTTCAACAGAAACATTTCAGGCTGGAAGAGATTGGCATAAAACATTCAAAGTGATGTAAAGCAAGGACCTACAACCAAGACTACTTTACCCAGCAGGGCTACCATTTAAATTGAAGGAGAAATAAAGAACTTCCCAGACAAGAAAAAGCTAAAGGAATTCTTTACCACCAAACCAGTATTACAAGAAATGTTAAAGGATTTTCTTTAAGAAGAAGAAGGAGAATGAGAAAGAGAAGGGGGGAAAAAAACCCACAGAGAAACATAGTTAAAAGAATGAAATGGCAATAAATACGTATCTATCAATAACCACTTTAAATGTAAAGGGCTTAAATACTCCAAACAAAAGACATAGGGTAGCTGAGAAGATAAGAAAACAAGACACACATATATAACATCTACTATAAGAGACCCATGTCAGAAAGAAAGACACAGACTAAAAGTGAGGAATGGAAAAATTATTTCATACCAATGGGGAAAAGAAAGCTGGGGTAGTAATACTTACATGTGACATATTTTTCTTTCTTATTTCTTTTTTACTATACCCTTGTTTCTTACTATACCCTATGAAATAAGGGTGTAGTAAGATGGAAAAACACTCATAATGATACAGGAAGCAATCCAACAGGTGGACATAACCCTTATAAACACTATGCATCCAAAATAGGAGCACCTGCTTTGTAAAGCACATCCTCATGGACATAAAGGGAGAGATTAACAGTAATATAGTCATAGTAGGGGATTGCAACACCCCATTGACATTGATGGATAGATCTTCCAGACAGAATATCAATAAGGAAATAGCAGCCTTAGATGACACACTAGAGCAGATGCATTTAATTCATATCTTTACAGCATGTCAACTAAAACCAGCAGGATATACATTCTTTTCAAGTGCATATGACACATTTCCTGGTACTTACTGCCTTTTGACCCAGCAATTCCACTGCTGGGATTATACCCAAAGAATCTTGAAATGCCAATTCAAAAGTACATATGCACCCCAATGTTCATAGCAGTATTATTTACAATAACCAAGTGCTGGTAACAACCTAAGTGCCCATTAGTAAATGAATGGATCAAAAAACTGTAGTACATTTACACAATGGAATACTATGTGGCAGAAAGAAAGAAGGAACTCCTACCCTTTGCAACAGATGGATGGAACTGGAGAACATTATGCTGAGTGAGATAAGTCAGGTGGTGAAAGACAAGTAGCATATGATCTCACATATGATAAGTGGAACCTAATCAACATAACAAACATGCAAGAAAAATACAACCAGAGATATGGAAATAAAGAACAAACTGATAGTGACCAGAGGGGAGGTGGGAGAGGGTTAACGGCAGAAAGAAGAGGAAGGATCATCAAGGAACATGTATAAAGGACCCATGGACAAAGACAATGGGGGATGGGGAGGATGTGACAGAGGTGGTGGGTAGGGCAGTGGAGAGTAATGGGAGGATATAGGGAACTGTTTCACATAGTATGGGGAATGTAGCCCAGCCCCTGACTCAGAAAATCCAGTGGGGAATGAGTCGGCACACAGGACCCAAACCCATGGATCAGATTTCTCGTGGGAAATCAGGCCTGCATTGTACCTAGGCTGCTATGAGACTTGTTTTTGCTAAAACTCCCTCACCCTGGATTGCGGCAGTAAACATTTACTGCATATCTCTAAAGTAACTTCCTAAATCTATGCTAAGGCTCCCAAGTATGGAGTGTAACCAGTTCAACCACTTTTCCCCTTGATCTGCAACATCCTTCTCTTGAAGTAATCAGCAACATTCTTTCCTTTGTTATCTGTAAAAGGTAACCACCTAAAGTGAACCTGTGCATAGTAAATGAGAACCATCCTCCATGTAATGTACCCAGAAAAGCAATAAAGGCCTATCCAGGCAGGGGTCAGGGCCCTCTCTCTCATTTAGAGAGCGGCCATGCCACCCCTTTTTCTCCACAGGACTTCTGTAGTCTGTGTGAATTTGTTTGTCATAGCCACAACACACGGACCCCGTGGGCTGGAGTCCGCATCAATAAAAAAATTTTTAAGTATTTTCTGGTATAGACCATATGTTAGAACATAAAACAAGTCTCAGTAAATTTAGCAATATTAAAATCATATCAAGCATCTTCTATGACTATAATGCTATGAAACAAGAAATCAATCACAAGGAAAAACTTGGAAAACACACAAAGATATGAAGGCTAAGTAATATGTTACTAAACAGTAAGTGGGTTAACTATGAGATCAGGGAAAAGTCAAAAGATACATTGAAACAAATGAAAATTAAAACACAGCAACACAGAATCTATGGGGCACAGCAAAAGCAGTGTTCACAAGGAAATTTATAGCATTACAAGCCTATCTCAAGAACCAAGAGCCCTGGATGGTGTAGCTCAGTGGATTGAGTGCCGGCCTGAGAACCAAAGGGTCAACAGTTCAATTCCCAGTCAGGGCACATGCCTGGGTTTCAGGCCAGGTCCCCAGTTGGGAGCATGTGAGAGGCAACCACACACTGATGCTTCTCTCCCTTTCTCCCTTCCTTCCCCTCTCTCTAAAAATAAATAAATCAAATCTTAAAAAACAAAAACAAGAAAAATCCCAAATAAACAATCTACCTTTACTTAAAGGAAATTTTAAAAAACCAAAAAAGCCCAAAGTGTGTAGAAGAAATAAAATAATAAAGATAAGAACAGAAATAAATGAAATAGAGTCCTAAAAGATACAAAATACAAATGATAAATGAAACCAAGAAATGGTTCTTTGAAAAGATATACAAGGTTAACAAACCTTTAAACAGATTCATCAAGGAAAAAATGAGAGAGGACACAAATAAATAAAATAAAAATGAAAGAACTAACAACTGACACCAAAGAAACACAAAGGATGATAAGAAAATAAAATGAACAATTACATGCCAACTAATTGGACAATATAGAGGAAATGGATAAATTCCTAGAAGCATACAATCTTCCAAAACTGAATCAGGAAGAATCAGAAAATTGAAATAGACAGATTACAACTAATGAAATCAAAGCAGTAATCTAAAAACTCCCAGCAAACCAACTGGACCCAGCAATACATTAAAAAGATCATACACCATAGCTAAGTGGAATTTATTCCCAGAATGCAAGGTGGGTACAATTTTCACAAATCATAAATGTTATACATCATATAAAAGAACTGAAGGATAAGCCCTGGCTGGTGTAGCTCAGTGGATTGAGCGCAGGCTGGGAACCAGAAGGTCCCGGTTCGATTCCCGGTCTGGGCACATGCCTGGGTTGCGGGCCAGGTCTCCCGTGAGGGCCATGTGAGAGGCAACCATACATTGCTGTTTCTCTCCCTCTCTGTCTCCCTCCCTTCTCCTCTCTCTAAAAATAAATAAATAAAATCTTAAAAAAAAAGAACTGAAGGATAAAAATCACATGATCATTATCAATAGATGCAGAAAATTCAGCACCCGCTTACAATAAAAACTCTCAGCAAAGTGGGAATGGAGAGATCATACCTAAACACAATAAAGTCCATGTATGAAAAACCTACAGCCAACATCATATTCAATTGGCAAAAACTAAAAGCATTTCTCTTAGGATCAGGAACAAGACAGGGATGTTTGCTTTTACCACTCTTATTCAACATAGTACTAGAAGTCCTAGCCACAGCGATCAGATAAGAAGATGAAATAAAGGGCATCCAAATTGGAAAGGAGCAAGTAAAACTGTCATTATTTGCAGATGACATGATATTGTACATAGAAAAGCATAAAGACTCCACCAAAAAAACTACTAGATTTAATAAATGAATTCAGCAAAGTAGCAGGATACAAAATTAATATCCAGAAATTGGTGACAATTTTATATACCAATAATGAACACTCAGAAAAACTAAGAAAACAATCCCATTTGCCATTGCAACAAAAATAATGAGGTACCTAGGACTGAACTTAACAAAGGAGGTAAAGGACATATACTCAGAAAACTATAAGGCATTAAAGAAAGAAATAGAAGAGGACACAAACAAGTAGAAGCTCACACCGTGGTTATGGACTGGAAGAATTAACATCACTAAAGTGTCCATACTACCCAAAGTAGTCTATAGATTAAACACAATTCCTATTAAAATACTAATGGCATATTTTACAGATCTACAACAAATATTCCAAAAATTTATATGGAACCATAAAAGACCCCAAACAGCCTCAGCAATCTTGAGAAAGAAGAACACAGTTGGAGGGATCACAATGTGTAGCCTATGGGCACAAAAAATATCTACAAAACTATACTATAATACAAAGCTATTGCAATAGATACAGCCTGCCACTGGCACAAAAACAGATCAAAGGAACAGAATAGAGACCCCAGAAATCAATCCCTCCTTTATGGTCAGTTAATATTTGACAAAGCAAGCAAGAGTATATGATGGAGTGAAAACAGTATCTTCAATAAATGATACTGGGAAAATTGGACTTGTACATACAAAAAAATGAAAACAGACCACCAACTTACACCATGCACAAGAATAAACTCAAAACGAATAAAAGACTTAAATGTAAGTCATGAAAGCATAAAATCCTAGAGAAAACAGAGGCAGTAAAATCTTGGTATCTTGCATAGCAATATTTTTTTGCCAGTACATCTCCTAGGACTAGGGAAACAAAGGAAAAAATAAACAAAAAGGACTACATCAAACTAAAAAGTTTGTGCATGGCAAAAAACCCATCAAGAAAATGAAAGAGAACCCACTGTATGGGAGAATATATTTGCCAGTGATAAATCTGATAAGGGTTTAATTTCCAAAATATATAAGGAACTTGTACAACTCAACACCAGTAAGACAAACAATCCAATTAAAAAATGGGATAAGGACCTGAATAGACATTTCTCCAAAGAGGACATCCAGATGTCCAAACAGACATGAAAAAATGCTCAATATCACTAATCATCAGAAAGGTGCAAATTAAAACCACAATGAGATATCACCTCACACCTGCCAGATAGACTACCATTAATACACCAGCAAACAAGTGCTGGCGAGCTGTGGAGGAAAGGGAAGCCTCGTGCACTGTTGGAGGGAATGCAGACTGGTGCAGCCACTGTGAAAAACAGAAAACAGTGTGGAGTGTCCTCAAAAAAGTAAAAATGAAACTGTCGCTTTACCCAGTGATCCCACTTCTGGGAATAGATCCTAAGAATCCTGAAACACCAGTCCGAAAGGATTTATGCACCACTATGTTCATAGCAGTATTATTTACCATAGCCAAGACCTGGAAACAGCCCAAGTGCCCATCAGTAGATAAGTGGATAAAAAAAGATGTAGTACATTTACACAATGGAATACTAGGTGGGTATAAAAAAGGAACTCTTATTTTTGTGACAGTATGGATGGACTTGGAGAATATTATGTTAAGCGAAATAAGTCAGTCGGTGAAAGACAAAAATACTGTATGATCTCACTCATACGTGGACTCTAATGAGCAAAATAAACTGACAAACAAAATAAAACCAAAGGCATGGAAACATGAAGCAGACTGACAGATCTCAGAGGGGAGGCGGAGTGGGAGGTACTGGAAGAAATTAGCCAAAGAACATATACGCTCAACGCGTAGCCCATGGGCACAAACAATGTGGTAAAGGCTTATCGTGGGTGGAGATATGGAGGTGGAGTGGAGTACAGGGTAGGGAAACTGGGGAATATCTGTAATAGTGTCAACAGTTTTAAAGAAACAACATCTAGTATCAGTTTGGGGAACATCACCCCAAACATCAACTCCAGAGGGGAGGCACACAAGTCCTACCCACTGGCCCTAGTGAGGGTGTCTGCGCAGTTACTACTGAAGATGGGTGTGCTTCTTCAGGGCCAGCAATTTCCTTCAGAAAGTGTGTTCAGTGGTCAACCTTTCCTTAAGATAAAACTTGCAGGCGAAGAGCATCCCCAGAAAGGAGATCTGGATATCGGATCAGTCCATGGGTGCACGCAGCCCTGTGTGTTCACACTGTGCCATCCCTGATGGTGGCAGGGAGGAGGCCACATCATCCTCATGCTCAGCAGCAGTGCATTTCCTTGGTCGGACAGTAAATTCAATGGTGTGTTTTTTAAGCTTGCCTTGCAGTATCAAGACTCATTTTAAGTAAGCTGATCCAGAAGCTCAGAAGGGAGAAAGAAAATGTGTGTCACAAGGCCTAACACAGATACTTGCATTTTTGCCTATAAAAAATAAAAGTCAGCACTGGCTGGTGTGGCTCAGTGGATTGAGTGCCAGCCTGTGAGCTGAAGGGTCGCTGGTTCAGTTCCCAGTCAGGGCACATGCTTGGGTTGTGGGCCAGGTCTCCAGTGGGGGGGAAGAGGCAACCAATTGATGTTTCTCTCCCTCTCTGTCTTCCTTTCTTAGCCTCTCTCTAAAAAATAAATAAAATCTTGAAAAAAAAAAACCAAAAACATGTGGAAGTAGCCCCAGTGCCCATCAGTAGATGAGTGGATAAAAAAAGCCTTTAGTACATTTACACAGTGGAATACTACTTGGCCATAAAAAATAAAGAAATCTTACATTTTGCAACAGCATGGATGGACCTAGAGAGTATTATGCTAAGTGAAATAAGCCAGTCAGAGAAAGACAAGTAAAATACCATACGATTTCACTAATAGGTGGAATCTAATGAAGAAAATTAACTAATAGACAAAATGGAAACAGATTCATAGAGACAGAGAACTGGCTGACACTTGTCAGGGGGGAGTGGGTTTAGGGGACTGGGTGAAAAAGGTGAAGGGATAAAGAAGGAAAGGAAAAACTCTCAGACACAGAAACAGTATGGTGATTACCAGAGGGAAAGGAGAGATGGAGAGGTAGAAGAGGGGGAATAAATGGTAATGGAAGGAGACTTGCCTTGGGGAGGTGAACACATGATACACAGATGATGTATTATAGAATTGTATACCTGAAACCTATATAATTTTATTAACCAATGTCACCCTGATAAATTCAATTAAAAAAAAACAAACAAACAGCACAACCCCATCAACATTTCCCCCCAAAAGAGAAAAAGAAATCTTAACAATATCAATGCAATATAATGTTCATATAAGGAGACATCTTTCCTGTATCATTTTATGGAAAAAGAAATATTATATAGTAATTACATAGGAAAGATTCACTGAAACATAATTTCCAGCTGCTCCTATATTTAGCAAAATCAATAAAATTATTGCAAAAGATTTAAAAGGTCAACTTACCACTTCTGTAAGAATTACTATTGATGAAAATGCAGAATTCATGAAATCATAAACACCAATTTGAAATAAAAATTTCAGAAAATGACCCTCAGAAGCATCTTCTGTGGATTTATAAATAAAAATTAGTTAATACTTTATATGATATAACTTTTGAATCTAATTTCTCCTTAACCACTCTATTAAAAACTATTAACTTGTTTCTTACCTTTTTGAGCAATGTAATTTTGAGAAGACAAAGAGTAATCCATTGAAAACATCTCACTGTTTGGCAGGGTATTTTCCAACGATCTGTCTATTTCCTCCTGAATAAGCTCTTCAAAATCTAGTAATATTTTGGATTTTTCATCATTATTTTTAGAAGACAGAGTTTCAAAGTGTAACTCTTCATCAATTCTCATAGGTAACTCCATTTTAGAGATCATTTCTGTAAGTAAATGAGAATTTTTAAAATTCGTCCTTGGTTTTGGGCTTCCCTTTTGTTTTCCAGGAACTTTGTGATCATTATGATACTTCATTATGGGGAAAAAAAATCACTAAAGCATACGTTTTAGCCTTTATTAGTCCCTACCACAAACTTACTGGCTTAAACAGTACAAATACATTCTCTGCAAGTTCCAGAGATCAGAAGTCCTAAGGTCCAGTTGTTGGGAGGACTGTTCCTTCTGGAGGCTCTGGAGGAGAAGCCACTTTCTTGTCTTTTCTAGTTTATGGAGGCCGCCATCACCCCTTGAATCATGGCCCTATCTTTCATCTTCAAAGTCAGCAGTGCAGCACTTTCCAATCTCTCGGTCTGACTCTCCTGCCTTCCTCCTATAAGAAACTTGATCATTGGGCCCACTAGGATAATCTCTCCATTTCAGGATGCTTATTTTAATTACATCTGCAAGGTCCCTTTTGCCTTGTAAACATATTTACAGGATCTGGGGATTAAGACAAGGACATCTTTCAAGGACCATTATTCAGCTTGCAATAGAGACTTTTCCTAATTCCTTGACCAATGAAGATTTTTTAAAAACTGTATGTATCTATTGTCTATACTGCCTTTTTGTCCGAAAAACTATTAAAAAAGAAAAAACAACTAACATAAATGTCAACAACCGTGTAGTACAATACAGTATAAACTTTTAAAGAACAAACAGTAAATAGATCCTTATAGGATTTCATCTCTCTTACATATATTTATTATCCAGAAAGGTGTACTATTTAAATGCCATTATAAAAGTATATATCCCCACCATTCAAAGAAATTGCGAGATAATTTTTCTTACTTCGTCTATTAGAGAACTAGAAAGAGAGTCAAAATGACCAAAATTATTTACAATATTTTTAGCCTACTTGATATTAATAGTTAATTCTATTTAATACATAGAACAAACTGAGCTAGTTGCACAAAGAAAGGTAATATTAGATTTTACAGTTTTGAAATCTAGTCCACTGGATCAAGCATATCTATAATACACATTGATAATATGTACTATTACATACAAAAGATTTTATTACTCAAACTTTTAGTGAGGTTGTTCCAAAGGCAGAAGAACCACCTACTACTAAAGAAATTATACTATCCATTTGCACAGAAAGCTACCCATATTCTTAGGATATTTGAAACAAATTTGAAAATGATAAAGTACCAATCAAATGTCAGATACTATGCTTTTTCTACTCTCTTGCAGCTTCATTAATTTCAAAGTCCAACTTTTCTTTCCCCCTTCATCCCATATCCAGTATATTACTGTATATCATATAGACTGTATCATGACATCCAGTGAGGATTTAAAAAAAAACAATGAATAAACAGAGGCTTTTTAAGTCCTCAAATCAAATGCATCCTTTATATCAAATTAAAATTTTGGAGGAAGATGATTGAGAAAAGTCCTTATCAGTAGCACTTATGGGATGTTTTATGTTTTAAAGTAAATTATATTATTTACTAATTTACTGGAATGTGTTGTGTAAAACAAATATAGACAGCATAAGTCCAAAATATATTTTGACATCATTATTTAAGTTAGGAATTATCACTTATTTTAGAAATTATCAAGAAAATATTGACAGCATTAAAACAATATTCTGGCCCTGGCTGGTGTGACTCAGTGATTGAAGCTTTGTCCCATGCACTAAAATGTTGTGAGTTCAATTCCAGGTCAGGGCACATGACTAGGCTGTGGGTACCATCCTACAGATGAGAGGCAACCCATTGGGGTGTGTGTGTGTGTGTGTGTGTGTGTGTGTGTGTCTCATTCTCTTTCTCTCTCCATATTTCCCTCTCTCTAAAATCAATGAGTATGTCCTTGGGTGAAGATTAATAAAAATAAAATAAAACAGTATTTTTCATATTTGTGTTGGCCCAGTAGAGAGAAAATACTGCTTTATAGAATATAAAAATAACAAGATATTCTCATTTAACCATTTGTAAAATACATGCTGCCATGAGTGTACACCTGTGTATGCTTGTTTTCTCTTTCAGACCCAATAAGAGCATAAGGTAGTGCTGAGAAACTAAGTTAAAATCAATAAATTCTATTTTGAATTTATTAATATGATATGAATGTGTCTGGCAAAGGCAAAACTTCACATGAGATTGATGATACCTTAATTCGATGATCTCATGAAATTCACATATTGCTTCCATAAGATGAGAATATCATAAGTTTTTAAATGGAACTCAAGAAATTGTAAATCTTACCACTTTTTAACACAAGTTAGATAAATCTGTATTGTTAGATAAAAATGTATACTATCCAACTGCTAATATTTTAATTACTATAAGGAAAGTATTTTACATTTCAATAAAATGAAACTGATAGAAGGTTAAATAAAATATTCCTAATTTTTCCTAATATTAAATGTTTAAATGATTTATATCTTTGAATAATATAAATTGAAATTTAGAATGAAACTATATATGCATATCTCTTGAGAATCTTCATTTAAAAAGGATTATGTTTCCCAAAAATTAATTTGAAATTTTAAAATTCAAAATGTCAAAATTTGCCAAATTTTTAATGTTGGATCATATATTTATGTGTATGCCATGTCAAAGAGCCATCAATTTATTTTAAGATAATTCAATTTTCAGGCATAGTTTAAATTCCTTGGTCGGTTGAATTAACTAATCCAACAGAATTAAAGAAACAAAAGTTCTAACTAGTTGTAGGATGAATTATGGTATTCCAGTAAACTCAGGGATTTATTTCTCAGTTACTTGTTAACCCAAGGAAAGAAATGTATCAATGCGGTCCTGTGAAACAATATTAAAGCCTTTGTAAGTGAGTTACTCAGTCTAATTTTGCTCTTTGAGTTATAAGTTCACACAGCACTTTGATGCTCTCACTTTGCATGGTTTAAAAGATGAGAGTCCCAAGTAAGCAAACACTTATCAGTAATTTAATTATACCTCTGTGGACATTAAAGTTAAAAATGAGCAATCAAATTAGGAGTCTGAATACAATGGGACTGTTGTAAATACAGGACTCAAATAGAGATTTGCCATGTTGTTAAATGGCAGTAGGTGAAGAAAAGGCTTACTCAATAATTAATTACACTCAAATTTGTATGTGGCTATATTAATTTTTAAAAATATTGTCTTAGGTGGGGAGGAGAGGAGGGGTGAAAATGCAGACATCTGTAATTGAAGAATAATAAAGTAATTTTAAAAATATTGTCTTAAACTGCATTGAAATAAATACATATGTTAAGAAAATTAATATTCCTATAATATTTTTTATTTAATTACAATAAAATATTTTCACTCGACTTAAACCTAAGCTTTCTTATTTACATTAGTTATAGATATGCCTTTCTTATAATTTATTAACAACATTTTAAGTCAAATAAAATAATAAATAGCTTTTCATATTTAACTGTACTTGGGAAACTCACTATTTAAATATGCTCATTTGCGTGAGCTGGGAACCAAAGGGTCCCGGTTCAATTCCCAGTCAGGGCACATGCCTACGTTGCAGGCCAGGTCCCCAGTGAGGGCCATGTGAGAGGCAACCATACATTGCTGTTTCTCTCCCTCTCTGTCTCCCTCCCTTCCCCTCTCTCTAAAAATAAATAAAAATAAATCTTTAAAAAAATATATGCTCATTTGAAATCCTTTTGTAAAATAGTTACTAAATAAGTATTCCCTAATTTATCTATTTTGTAAATCTTTATATCAGCATGCTAGTTTTTCTGTAAATGTGGTTATCACAAGTCTAACCCTTTCACAGGTATTGATTCAAAATCAGTAATTCATTTTTCTTATGTACTCTTTCTAACTAAGGCAAGTTTTCACTTGTTATTCCCTAAGACATTTATTGAAATTGTCTGAAAGTGCTGGCTGTTTTAACAATTCTCCAACATCCAGAAAACATAGCCTATGGCTTAATCTGAATCCCTCTTTTAGCATTCTTTTTTAATACCTGTTTTGACTTCTGGCCAAGATGGAGGCAGAGGTAGATACACTGTGCATCCTTGCACAACCAAAAGAAGGGCAACAACAAATTTAAAAACAAGAAACAACTAGAACTGCTAGAAAATCGAACTGTATGGAAGTCTGACAACCAAGGAGTTAAAGAAGAAACATTCATCCTGACTGGTAGGAGGGGCGGAGATGGGCAGCCAGGATGCAGAGGTCTCTCTACAAGGCAATGGCTGGAGGACCAGGGCCGGTGAGGCAGAGGCTGGCAGAGCAAGCAGTCCCACACTCATGTGCAAATAAACTGGGAGGAACAACTGCGGAGCCAGATAGACCATGCAATCCAGGGTTCCAGTGTGGGGAAATAGAGCCTCAAAGACTCTGACTGAAAAAAACCTATGGGGGTTGAGGCAGTGGGAGAAACTTTTAGCCTCACAAGAGAGTTCATTGGAAAGACCCACAGGATCCTAGAATGAACAAAAAACCACCTACCTGGAAATCAGCACCAGAAGGGCCCAATTTGCTGTGGATAGCGGCAGACGGGACTGGAAGCTGTCAGAGGGCTCAGTGGGCCTCATTGTTCCCTCTAGTACCCCTCCCCCTCATATAGCATCACAGCACAGCGACTAGGTTGCCCCGCCCTGGTGAATACCTAAGGCTGCGCTCCTTACACATAACAGATCTAAGCTCCAGAAAAAATACAACTCAGTGACAAAGAGATAGCCAACCTCTCAGATGCACAGTTCAAAACTCTGGTAATCAGGATGCTCACAGAATTGGTTGAATAGGGTCTCAAAGTTGAGGAAAAGTGAAGGCAGTGCAAAGTGAAATAAAGGAAAGTGTACAGGGAACCAACAGTGAAGGGAAGGAAAACAGGACTCAAATCAAAGGTTTGGAGCAGAAGGAAGAAATAAACAGTCAACCAGAACAGAATGCAGAAACAAGAACAAAAAAAAAAAAAAAGAAGAGAGGCTTGGGAACCTCCAGGACAACTTTAAACGTTCCCACATCTGAATTATAGAGGTGCCAGAAGGAGAAGAGGAAGAGGAAGAAAGTGAAAACTTATTTGAACAAATAATGAAGGAGAACTTCCCTAATCTGGCAAAGGAAATAGACTTCCAGGAAGTCCAGGAAGCTCAGAGAGTCCCAAAGAAATTGGACCCAAGGAAGCACACACCAAGGCACATCATAATTACATTCCCCAAGATTAAAGATAAGGAGAGAATCCTAAAAGCAGCAAGAGAAAAGCAGACAGTTACCTTTCTGCTTAAGTTAAAGGAATTCCCATAAGACCATCAGCTGATTTCTCAAAAGAAACCTTGTGGGCAAGAAGGGGCTGGAAAGAAGTATTCCAAGTCATGAAAGGCAAGGACCTGCATCCAAGATGACTCTATCCAGCAAAGCTTTCATTTAGGATGGAAGGGCAGATAAAGTGCTTCCCAGATAAGGTCAAGTTAAATGAGTTCATCATCATCAAGCCCTTATTATATGAAATGTTGAAGGGACTTATCTAAGAAACAGAAGAAGATCAAAAATACAAACAATAAAATGATAACAAACTCACAACTGTCAACAATCAAACCTATAAAAACAAAACCAAAAACAAACTAAGCAAACAACTGGAACAGGAACAGAATCACAGAAATGGAGATCACATGCACGGTTATCAGAGGGGAAGGGCAGGGGAGAATGGGGGAAAGGTACAGGGAATAAGAAGCATAAATGGTAGGTACAAAATAGACAGGGGGAGGTTAAGAATAGTATGGGAAATGGGGAAACCAAAGAACTTATATGCATGACCCATGGACACGAACTAGTAGGGGGAGAATGTGGGTGGAAGGGGTGTGCAGGGCAGAGGGGAATAAAGTGGGGATGGGATAACTAATAGCATAATCAATAAAATGCATTTAAAAAAATACCAATTTTGCATGACCCGAGGCTAGTTTTCATTTCATTAATATTGTAATGTTTTAGAATAATCCGCTTTGTTTAAATAGTATAACATATCTTTTTTCTGAAATTTAAAGATTCTCTGAATATTTTAATAAAAGTCCCTCAATACTAATTATAATTGCATAAATGCCCTATTCTCATTTGACTACTCACCAAGTTTTTCATATTTAGAAATTCTCCCAGCATCACTATATGAAATTATAAATAAATTATATTAAAATGATATTCAGGATGTGCTGGAGTTTCTATAAATATGTTCTAAAATATTTTAGATATTTACATTTTGAATCTTCTGTGTTTCTAGACCTGATTTTGTTTTGCTTTGCTTAAATCTTCTTCCCAATTACTCTTATCTATTTTTTCACAATATTTCTTTAGAATCTACCAAGTTTAGAACAAAATAATTTCCTCTTTAGCCCTTCACAATTTAGTTCTCTAATGTCATGAAACATATCACTCCTACATCTTTCTCATTTAGAAAGGAGTTATCATCTAAAGGAAAGCAAGTGCTCATATTCTGAAGAATATTTAGTAATGACGTAATTCTGGAAATTCAAGAAAATCAACTAGTTTTAATGGAAATGTGTTTCCTTCTGAGTTTGCCCCACTGTTGAACTCTTCCTGTGAAAGGTTTTCTGTCCCTCTAGGGTTCAGTTGTTTCTGCACTACTGGAAAATACTTGCAGGGTTTCTAACTGTCTATCACAAGGACATCAGAATGGAAATGTGGGAAAGTCATGTTATATAATTCTTTACTTGAAAACAATCCACAGGTTTTTAATCACAGGAATTGCTAGGTACCTGTGCATCTATAACTAGAAGTATCCTATGATACTCTGCTCTCTTCTGCTGCCTTCTGGGGTCCCAGAACTGAAAGATTTCAGTGGGAAGATTGAAAACCTGAGTTTCCTTATTATGCTCTACACTTAAAACCCTTGTTAACATAGTTCTTCTTGTTGGGGATGATGCGGGGGTGGGGCAGTGTGGAATACAGACCTGGAATAAAATATCATTTAATAATCAAGACTATTTTAAACTGTTGAAGTTTCCCTTAGTTTAAGTTTCTTTTAAAAAACCTCAACCATAGTTATATCGAGAAGGTGTAAATGAGCTAAAAAGTGCCAATGAGCAAAAGTCCTCATCTATCAGAATAGGAATTCAATGAAGATCAAGATTTTATTGCAAAAATAAGTACTAAAAATTTTGCTTTAAAAAAAGAAAGAAATGGTTGTCCTGGGACAGAGGTGGGAATAGAGATGAACAGAAGGAACAAAATTTCCTTTGATTTAAAAAAAAAAGCCTTAGCACTATTTATATTTTTAAACCTGTTTTCATATACTACTTTAATGAAAATAAAGTTACTGTAAAATACCTTAAGCTTTTACCGGAACATTCATATATTTCCAATCATGCTTTTTCCCTTGGGATTTTACTTTGTAATATTAAGATCTAAGTCCCAGGCCTGGCTGTTGTAGCTCAGTGGATTGAGCGCGGGCTGGGAACCAGGCGGTCCCAGTTCGATTCCCAGTCGGGGCACATGCCTGGGTTGCAGGCCAGGTCCCCAGTGGGGGCCATGTGAGAGGCAACCATACATTGCTTTCTCCCTCTCTTCTCCTCTCTCTAAATAAATAAATAAATCTTTAAAAAAAAAAGATCTAAGTCCCAGAATAAATCATAATTGATAAAAGGTATTAATAATGTCATTGATTATTTAGTATTTTGAGAATATGGATTCCTGGACATTTGTAATTATAAAAGTACGTATCTTATTTGTATTTATAGATAAATATTGCATTATGTTTAAAAAATATATATTATAGGTACTTTTATACCAACCTGACTGACTGTATCTGCTTTTTAACATCATAACTTTTGTATTAGCTGTGGGATCATTTTCAACTGAAAATTCTTCTGTTTCATCATTTTCAAATACATTCTTTTTGTCCATTATCTTTTTAGGAACTGGCAATTCTGTTTCCTTCTGAAACTTCCAAGGGTTGTCAAAATTATACAAGAATTTTGTAAAATATGGTAAGGTATCAGAATCATCTGTTTTCTTTAAGACTTTATCATTGCCTACTTGATCTGCAGTTTCTGTAGTTTTTATTATTTTGATTTCTTCTTCCTTATCAAGGTCAAATTCACTTGTCAGAAGCTGTTCATGTTTATCTCCTTTATCTCCTTCTTCATTTTTTCCATTATATGTTATCATTTTATCTTCATTGGCATATGCAAAGCCTAGCATGCTAAAACCAAAATCAAACCAACCTGGTTTGAGAATTGAGCTGTTAGTGATTGTGTCTTCTTTTTCTGATAATATTTCTGTACATGGATATGTGGGTTCTTCTTCGGATGATATGGAATTAGAAACATCTTGTAGTGGTGGATTGCTTTCTTTGGATGATAATTCAAGCCCTGTATCCTCACCTCCAAAACCTAAATAACTTGTAAATCCACCATCAAACCAACCAGTAGCTTGAGGATTGAGAATGTGCTCTGACTCAGATGCTTCAGACTGTTTCTTTGGCACTGAACTGAATTCTGATTCAGGTTCTTGTTCATGTTCTGTTTGGGGCTCACCATTATTTAATTCCTCTAGGTCATTATCATCTTCTACTGCTATTTTTCTACTTTGAAATGAGCTTTCTTGTTCAATAACTGGTTCAAAAGTGCTGTCTTCAGCTTGTGCACTTCCAAATCCAAACCATCCCTGCACATCAGGCACAGTTGAGGGTGGTGGGATTTGATGCACTTCTGGAACAGGATCCTGTTTCACGCTTCCAGCTTCTACTCCTTCCCAATTTTTTGAGTCACTGGTTTTTCTGATATCATCAGGAGCCTCTGATGATGTAAATTGGTCTTCATTCCAAATACTTTCGGTAGCTGAATAAAATTCAGATTCTATCTGAAAATCACTTTCATATACACTAGATTTTTGGTCTTTATCTTCTTCATATGGATAAATATTTTCACCATCATCACTGCTTAACTCACTATCTTCATTTTCAAATGTGTAGCTTAATCCAAGAAGACAAAGAAAATCAGATTCCTAAAAGGAAAAAAATATGATTGACGTAAATATACTAAAACTCCTTGTTTCTCCCTAAATCATTTAAGATGGGTGACTAAAACACACAACTACCTCAACAGTACAGCAAAACCTAAAGTCAGATCTCCTAATCTCAGACCCTGTCAGTTGTATCGAAACTGACTTCTCAGGTTAATGATATAAACTTAAATGAAAATCATTTTACAGGCGCTGGCCAGCTGGCTCGTTTGGTTGGGAGCACCATCTCATGCACCAAAGGTCTGCAGGTTTGATCCCCAGTGAGGACATGTACCTAGGTTGCTGGTACAATCCCCAGTTGGGGTGCATACAGGAGGAAACTGATTAATGTCTCTCCCCTACCTCTCTAAAATCAATTTTTTAAAAAATCCTCAGGTGAACATTAGAAACAGTAATTGTTTTTACCCTAGGATTTATTTCTCATCAACAGTTGAAGAATTTGAGAAGAAGAGACAAGTCTGAGTATATTCTGCAAACAGACCCTGATGAAAAGGCATAAATGGCCATAAAATCTTGGTCCTCCTAAGAGTGCACTGAATGGACACATACAGCTCTGTGGTGGTTTGAGGGAAGGGGATTTCACAGCACATGGTCACAACTCAGACAGACCAGAGACCATGCTTCCTCTGAAGCATGAAGACCTGGGTAAAAGTTGCACTAAGACATTTAGACTTCTTTTATTGGGATAATACATATAGCCAATAGAGGTAGGGATACCCTTTCTCATCTCACAGAACAACCAAATCATCAAGAAGAAAAATGGTAAAGACACTTTTCTTTAAATTTGAAGGTATTTAACTGATATGCACTGTTCTTTGGATATCACCGTTATGAAGTAAGAATAATGTTCAGAATTTTTAAAAATAAACTTCAGAATTGTAATTTTACAATATGTTTTTGGCACTGCAATATAGTCATTAAGAACAGACGCCAGAGCCAAACCCTCTGGATTCAAATCCTGACTCTGTCATTTACTAGCTCTGTGACCTTGAGTGAATTATACGACCTTTCTATGCCTCAGTCCTGTCATCTGTAAAATGAAAATAATAGCAGTACCTACCACAGAAGGATGTTTTGAGGGGTAAATGAACCAGGTGCTTAGAATAGTAAGTACAATACACCAGCCTAATTAGATCAAGGTTACACTACCCTAGATGAGCCAGTAATGCAAGTGTATAAAGGCCCAACACCTTGCCTCTATTCAGAACAACTCTGAAAGGGCCTCCAAGCTTCAGAGTTTCTTTTTTTTTTTTTTAATTTATTTTTACAGAGAGAGGAAGAAAGGAGAGAGGGAGAGAAACTTCAATGTGTGGTTGCCTCTTGCACTTCCCCTACTGGGAATCCGGTTTGCAACCTAGGCCTGTGCCCTGGCCGGGAATCGAACCAGCAACCCTTTGGTTCCCAAGCTGGCACTCAGTCCACTGAGCCACACCAGCCAGAGCCAGAGTTTATTATCGAATCAGCTGAGACCTTTGTTGCAACTGCATCACAGTTCAGCTTCTCTGTCTGTCCAATCCTCTCTTTCCTTTTGTTCCCTCATGGGTGCTACTATTCCTAAGAAGATTCCCTAGTAAACTTCTTGGATGCAAAGGTCCACCTCAGAGTCTATTTCTCAGGGAATTTAACCTAAAAATTTGAGGCCTCTGTATATTTACTCTATATTCTGCACTGGACTAGGTGCTGGAATTTTATAGTAATCAACAGGAAATAAGTAATTATAAACTGTGTAAGTACTGTAATGGGGTGCTGAGCTGGAGGTCGCCCAAAATAGAGAAAACCCCCACAGCTATCGCTTGGGGGATGAGGGAAGCAGAGCAGGGCCATTGAGAGCTACTTCACATATCTGAAGAACTTGGCAAGTGTTTTAATAATGTTAAAAGCTGTGCCTGTTCACAGGACTCTAACCCTGTCATGCAACGTAGCCTGAGGCGATTCCTGTGCCTGTGCAGGAGGCATGGAGGCATGGGGGAATGGGGGCATGGAGGCATGGGGGCATGGAGGCATGGGGGCTTCTGCGTCATGAGGACACACTGGCCCAGACTCACAATGACAGCAGAGAAAGGAGGAAGAAACCAGACTGCTGGCAGGTGTAACCCAGTGCGAGAGGAGTTGGAAATGGGGTTAGGGAGGAAGATCCAAGCCAGGATTTAAACCCAGGCATGGCGGCCATGCTGTGGCTTAACCATGTGGTTTGAAAATGGAAAGAGGGACTCTCTTGACCACACAGCTTAGAAAGAAGCAGAAAAGCAGGATATAGCAGCTGTGCAGGGCTCCTGAGCACGCTGCTAAGGAAGGAGAAGCCTCTTGACCATGTAGCAGCAGTGCAGGGTCTTGGCCACGTGGTTTGAAAGAATGCAGGAATCCCACTGGGCCTGCCAGGAGGAAGTGCCTGCAGTTTGGGATTAAGAACGGGAGCCTAACCAAGCTATGGACTTCTATTTTCTTTTCCTGAGATACGGTACCCCTGACTGGCCTGGTTTGGCAAAGGGAGATATGACTGTGTATGTGTGTTTGTGGGTGTTTTTTTGTTTCTAAAGGGAATAAGATTTAACAACAGGATTCTGCCATTATTCTAAACCTGTATAACTTTTGTATAACTTTTTGAGCTCCTTTCCTTTTTATCAAACTCTGGCGTTGAGAGCCACAGTTCTTACTGGCAGAGGGCAAAAAGAACCCAGAGTAACAAAAGACCCACGGGTGTGTGTATGGGGTGGGGGCTGAGGTGGGGGGGGGTTCTGTTACAGTACTACGAAAGAAATAAAAGGAAGCTGTGATTAAGAAGCAGAAATTCCATAAGACTCGTCATGGAAGCCCTCTCTGAGGCACTGATGTTTGACCTGTGACCTAAGGGATAAGAAGGAAGTAGGAAAGTGAAGAACTTGGGGAAAGCATTCCAACCAGGGGGAATAGTCTGTTTGGGTCTGTGAGCTGGGAAGAAGCTCAGCATATTGTGAGAACCCTCAACGGGCCAGTGTGGCCAGGAGCAGAGTGAGTGAGGGGAGAGCGGCATAAGACTAGGTTAGCAAGGGGGCCAAGAGAGACCATGTAAAACCAAGGTAAGGGGTCAGGGCTTGATTTCAGGTTCAATGAAAAGCCATGAAAGGGCTTAAAAAAAAAGGAATTATGTGACCTGATTTTTGTTTTTCATTTTTCATTTTTATAATATTCTTTGCTGTTTGAAGAATGAATTAGGAAAGGGCAAAAGGAGAAGAAAGAAGGTCAGTTAGAAGGCTGTTGTATTCTAATTAGGAGAAGATGATGCCTCCTTGGATTAGGGCTACGGGGAGAGTAAAAATGATGAGAAGACAATATACTCTGGATGTATTTTGTAGATAGAAATAACAGGATTAGTAATTATACAGTAAATGGACAGTTAATCCCAGAATTTGTGCTGAGAAAGAGCTAGATAATAGACAGTTTGCTAGATTAGACAGGCTCATTTCATACTGATCTCATGTAAGGTAAATGGGCTTAACCTAGAATCTGAATTAAATGGGCTAATCAAATTCACATACTAAAAAGTAACTTTCCAATGCCCTTTCTCATATGAAGCCCAATATTATCAAGCTTATTTAAAACTCCAGCAGAAAAAAAAGATTGTACCTATGATACCTAGAGAGTGTTCACCTAAAATAAAAGGCCTTTAAACTAAGAGTCAAAACGCATTTATTTGAGATAAAAAAGAATAGCTATTCAGGAATCACTTATTCATACAGTAACCCAAATAGTGCTCTAAGTAGGAGAAAAAAAGCAAGGGGCCTTTATGAGAAAGGGAAGAGGAGTAGTCAATACAAGGAAGACATTTCATTGGTACAGATAAGCTAACATAGTGATACTGATACGGAGAGATCTGATGAAGTCAGATCACAGGGGAACAGTGTGGAGAGGCCATAGGAGTTTGCCAGGCAACTGTGGGTTGTCCAGGACAGAATTGGCTGAGAAGCTGAATGCCTCCAGACCCAATGGAAATACAAAAAGGGCTGGCTCTCTGGCTCAGGGAAAGCTCTCTGGCTCCTGAACTGGTTCTTGCTCAGGCTCACTCTCAGGCTCTCGCTTCCTTGAGGAATCCTGGATGATCAGCTGCAGCTGCCTGCATTTCCCAATGGATGGTATTTGGGATGGGAAGGGACTCTAGGCACAGCCCAGGATCAGGCAGCCTGGCAGAGGGTGGCAGGTTTATTCTTTGGATGTTCTAGAGGGGATGAGCTCCGAGGCATAAATCTGACATTCATCCAAAATTGTGTAGCTTTTATATTTTATGTTGTTTTAGTTTGTAAACTAACCCTATAGAAACATGATAACTAAACAGTAACAGGAGAAAAGAGAACTCAGGCATTAGAATTTAGCCTTAATTGATAGGCTTAAGTAACTGATTCTGAATAAAAACTCCTTTCTCAACAAACTTTTGCCGCTGGAGTTTTTGCCTAGAGGGCTGTGGCAGGCAGCAGAACCCCAAGTGCTGTGTCATGACAATGCTAATTCTAAACAATGTATTTAATTTTTAGTCCTGTAGTCATAATAGCTGCTCTCTTGTTATCCTTGTCTGTTAATTTTTATACTTGTATATTTATTTTTATCCTTGTATGTTAATTTTTCAGAAAGAAAAAGCTTTGCCTGTCATCACTTTTGTTTTACCTAGTTTTATTCACATAATCAAACTATTCCTAAAGCGAGTTCTCAGACCAACTATTTTATGTATTCACTATACAAAATACATAATCAATGGGCATTTATACTTCAGAAAACTATGTGAGGCAAGAAATTTTAAATTCAATTAATAGGCATAATGAATTGTACTCACTTTAGTTGGTATTAGAATTTCCTCAGATATAAACACCTCTTCAATCTGGACTGCATCTCTGGGAAAATATCCAAAATCCTTCCCTTTCTATCAAAATGAAGAACAAAGCTTAGCATGGAAGAGTAATGAAAGCAATAATTACCATTGAACATAATTTACTCCATGTCTTTGTTTCTCATCTATTTCAAATCACAAATATTAATTGGTTTTCATTTGCCATCTAAAAGAAAGTGAGTGAAATCATATTCCTTTTGTTATGCAAAACAACAACATTAAATTGAGGGAACAAAGAGTCAAGCTGTAAAATGCCGTTGTTTCCAAACTTCAGAATCCACTTGAAATGAGTTCATGGTTTTTTTGTGTTCCTAATGACCTTCCCTGCCCAGGTGGACCACAGATTTACAAAAGGCAAGGAAGTGGTGGGAGTAGCCAGGGTAGATAGAGCTATGACATATTCCTCATTTTCAGAATGTCAGAATCAGGTAAAAGGTTTAAACTCTGAAAGGCCAGAGAGATTCATCAAGACAGTAAATATCTATGAGTCCTCCAGGGAGGATTTGGTTTCATTCAATTTTTCTGGGCCTCCTTGGTAACCGAGATCCTCTTAATCCAGTTTAAGTACATGTGCGCTGAGAGTGAAGGCTTCACACAGCCAGTCTTAGCCATTTCCTATCCCTATCAAGGTGTAAAGATCGTATTTCTTTCAGCTGTTAGATTCAACACTATTACACCTCCACTGTGATTCTTCCACTCAGCGGTTCCTACAGCTATTTGGAAAATGACAGCCTGTGGGTGAATGCTGTAGTGTGGCCCCTTAAATCAAAGCTATCTGCCTGAACTAAACACCTAACACACAAAATTAAGAGTGCTTGAAACTTCACCCTGGCTCCACACGTTACATACTGCTTTTGTGCAGAACTATCATTTTCACACATGGTAAACAAGAAAGACTGCTTTCTTATCCTATTCTGATATCTCACTGTGTAATGTTTGCTATAGCTGCGCTGGCTGCCTCCAATACTTTCCAAATACAGACTGGCATGTTTAAGGGACCACAGCAGTAAGGAACCTTGGGAGCTGCAGAAGCTGGACAAACGATCCTGGCTACTGACATTTAGAGTTTCAGTCATACAGCCCCCTAATGCTAAAAATCAGGACAGATCCAAATAGAATTTGCTTCTTCAAGTGGCGATCACAGAAGCCATACCAGGGGGAGATCTGATGCATATGCAATATGGAAACGATGTCTGCCGCAGGTGGGTCATGATTGTTCAGCTTGGGAGTAAAACTACTAATCATAGCACCCTTTCTTACTTACTTACTTATTTAATTATTTAATTTGAGAAAGAGATTTGTTGTTCCACTCACTTATGCATTCGCTAGTTGATTCTTGCATGTGCCTTGACCAGAGATTGAACCTGCAGCCTTGGGGTATCAGGACAACACTCCAACCAACTTATCTGCCCAGCCAGGGCCTAGCACCCTTTCATTCTAAAGCATAATTATGTAACCAAAGATACAAACCTATTTTTGACTGAAAATATTAATCATTAATTTTTTTATGTTATATATTCAGAGAGATGATTCTGGCTTCTAGGAATTTCAGTGTAATAACACTTTGGGCCAAATAAAAGGTTCTCCTGGTTTCTTTTCTCCTTGAAAATTCTTCCCTAGGCTATCTGAGGATCATTTTGATCACAACTCAGTCCTCTATTTGTTCAGAAAGATATGTCTTTTAATCCAATTGACTAAAACTTCCCAGTCTCTCTTAAACCTGGCCATTGACAGCACCAGGGAATGTCTGGTGCTGCCTAGTCATCCCATAATCTCCACTGGCACCTCTAAAGTCTCCCCAAATAGATATAAAATTTCAATTCAAAAACTATACATGCTATGTAAAAATAATTTCAAAGCAATCTTAGATTTCCATCCCAACCAGATTGACTTCCCAAAAGCTACTTTATAGAAATTCTGGAACCAATACTAAACATAACAATTTTGTTTGTTTAAATATGTTAAAGGTCGAATATATATATATATATATATATATATATATATATATATATAATATATTCCTTTAGAGATAAACAGCAGGCATCCTTGAGTAATCAGCCATTTATTCTACATTGAATTTTTAAGATTAGATACTTACACTTCCTGCCCACAAATCTTCCCTTTCTCCTGAAAGTTTAATGTAAACAGATATTTCTTCTCCTTTAGTGAAGTTTAGGTATCTGCAGTCCGGTCCTCTGTAATCTCTCATGGCTAAGACTCTGCTTATTAAAGCTATGTAGACATGTAAAGAAAAACACAAAATTTAAATTAAAATGTTTTTTCTCTCCCTCCCATCTTCCCCTCCTCCAATCCATCCTATGTATACCAAATGCTAATTTCTTCATATCATTTACGGCCTCAAAAGCCTACATAGACTTCCTACTGCACACAGAATCGATTCAAAACTCTGCTTTGGTATCGAAGGCTGTCCATAACCTGGTCTTCCTTCCTTATTTAAAATGACTTCCTTTTATTCCTTTACAGTCAATCTCCTTTCTACATTGTCCCTGGAATGTGGCATTGTCATTCTTCAGTGAATAGGGAAAGGAAAAAGAAAGATAATTAGTATTTTTCTTGGTACCTATATATTGTATTCCAGGCATTTTGATAAACTTTTTATTTTATTAAATCCTCAAAATAGACCTATGAGATAAATAATCTCATTTCAGTCTAATAAATGAAACTTTTTTTAAGTCTCAGAGAGTTAGTCACACACCTGATAAATGGTGGAGCTAGATTTGCTGGAGGTTCTTATCACTGACACATCCACCTTCCATATTCTGAGTTTTCTTTCCTCTATTTCCTAAGCCTAGAAACCCTTCAGGTTTTCCTTCATGGTGAATTCATAACTACTTCCTCTTTGAAACATCCTTAATCATTCTAGCTTACCCTGGTCCTTCTCTAAACTTTAATATTAACCTATTATCCTTATGTTGTATAAGTATTTACTGTTTGATATTGACCTGTTTTTAATTGATTATGCTATTACATTTGTCCAAATTTTTCCCCCTTTTCCTCCCTCCACTTAACAACCACCACTCCCTCTGGTGATCCCACCTCCTTTGTTCATGTCCATGGGTCATGCATATAAGTTCTTTGGCAACTCCATTTCCTATACTTGCTCTTAACATCCCCCTACCTGTTCTTTAACTACCAATTTGTACTTATTAATCCCTTCACCTTTTCCCCCATTCCTGCAAAGCCCCTCCCCACTGGCCACCATCCCAATGTTCTCCATATCTATGGTTTTGTTTCTGTTCTGCTTGTTTGCTTAGTTTGTTTTTTAGATTCAACTGTTGATGTTTATGTATTTATTGCCCATTTAATGATCATAGTTTTGATCTTCTTTTTCTTAAATAAGTCCCTTTAACATTTCATATAATGATGGTTTGGTGAGGATGAACTCCTTTAGTTTTACATTATCTGGAGAGCACTTTATCTGTCCTTCATTCTAGATGATAGCTTTCCTGGATAGAGTAATTTAGTTTATAGGTCCTTGCTTTTCATCACTTTGAATACTTCTTGCCAATTCCTTCTACCCTGCAAAGTTTCTTTTGAGAAATCAGCTGACAGTCTTATGAGAATTCCTTTGTAGATAAATCTCTGCTTTTTTTCTTGCTGCTTTTATGATTCTCTTTATCTTTAACCTTTGGCGTTTTAATTATGATGTGTGTTGGAGTGGGTCTCTTTGTGTCTATCTTGTTTGAGATTCTTTGTGCTTCCTGGACTTCTATATTTACTTCACCAAATTAGGGAAGTTTCTTTCATTATTTTTTCAAATAAGTTTCCAAATTCTTTCTCTTTATCTTCTCCTTATGTCACCCCATGATGTAAATGTTGGCATGCTTGAAGTTGTCCCAGAGGTTTCTGACACTATACTCAATTTTTTAACATTCATTTTTCTTCTTGCTGTACTGATTGGAAGTCTTTTGCTTCCTTATATTCCAAGTCATCAGTTTTGTTCTTGGCTTCATCCACTCTGCTCTTGATCACCTGTAAATTGGTCTTTATTTCAATTACTGTCTCCTTCACTTCTAATTGGATCTTTTTTCTGCTGTTGAAGCACCCACTGAATTTCTTCAACATCCTTATAACCAGTGTTTTCAACTCTGCATCTGATAGATCACTTATCTCCATTTTGTTTAGTTCTTTACCTGGAGTTTTCATCTGTTCTTTCATTTGGGCCATGTTTCTTTGTCCCCTGATTTTGGCAGCCTCCCTGTGTTTGTTTCTATGTATTAGGTAGAGCTGCTTTGACTCCATGTCTTGCTAGTGTGGCCTAAGGCACTACCCTAATGTCCTGTAGGGTCCAGCAGTAGAGCTTCCCCTATCACCCAATCTGGGTGCTTGAGGTGTGCCCTTTGTGTGGACTGAGTACTACCTCCTCTTGTAAATGAGTCTTAAGGTCTGTCAGCAGTCCACATAGCTGGTAGGTCTGGCTGTGACCCCTAGCCAGCAATCACCTCCCTCCATGGCTTGTGGAGGTGGTTAGGTTGGTGGTGCACCAACATGGACTGTAACTTTCCACTGAGTGCAGGCTCTGGGGTTTTCCAGGTGGTGCAGGCTAAGGTAAGCCTCCACCTATGTTCTGTCTGGGGCCCCTTGACTTAAGCTGTAAAGTGATCTGCAGATGGCTGCTTCGAGTGCTGGGCCTAGGCTCACTCAGTGAGAGGTATGGGGCTGGGCTCAGCTGTTGCTTGTTTGAGCAGATTTAGGAAGGTCTGAAACCTGCACCTGCCAGCCCTTCATAAGGAAAAGCCATTGTTACCAGCTTGGATGGGCCCATAAGTTGGATGGGATGTAATCATCAGAGTGGGGCTTACCAGATAAGCCTGATTGATGGAGACTCATATGTAGTGCTGCTCCACTGGCTCTGTGTGAGGGCGGGCTCACAGAAGATACAATGGTCTCTGTAGTTCTGTCTGGGAGGAAGCTGTCCCTCAGCTCTTTCCTTGATGCCAGACACTTCAGTTTCACCCATATACCACTGGGGCCCCTCAATGTGCTGCCCCAGTGATGGAGTCCAGAGGGAGTGAGAGTAAGCCTGTGTGCGGGACGCTAGAAAGGAGATGCCTCAGCTCCCACAGTTTCTTCCACTGACCCAACTCCCACTGGTTTTTACAGCCAGAAGTTATGGGGACTTATCTTCCTGGCACTGGAGCCCTGGGCTGCATGGTTTGGTGTGGAGCTGGGATCCCTTGCTCATGAGAGATCCCCCATTTTATATCCACAACACATGGGTTTGGAACCAGCCCGCCCTGCATATCCGAGTCTCCACCCATCTGCCCCAGCTATCCATCTGGGTGAATGCAGTTTCTTTAATTCCCTAGTAGTCAGACTTCCATACAGTTTGATATTCTGATGGTTATGAGTAATATTTGTTCTGTACTTCAGTGATAACTTTGCTGTGGTTGTGTGAGGACATGAGCTGCATTTACCTACACCTCCATCTTGACCAGAAGTTGTTCTTTCACATAGTTAATGTTGACCTGTTTTGTCACTATTCACTAGAATGAAAATTCCTGGAGGTCAAGAACTTATCTCACATTTAATTTTATTTCTCTTAGGTACAACTGCCCCACCCACACTCAGCACCTAATGGGCCCTCAAAAACTACGAATGATCGTAACAATATATGCTATATTTAACACATAAAATAATGTATATTACCAAATTAACTATCATAACTATACTAACATATGTAAAACATTTTAATTAACTTATGCAATTAAAGTTAAAATAGCATTGCAGATTACTGGAAATTTCAATGTTCCCATTTTATATTCTGTGTCTGGCCCCAAAGGACACTAAAATAATGTTGAAAAAAGGGAAAGAGCCCTGGCTGGTGTGGTTCAGTGGATAGAGGGCTGGCCTGGGAACCAAAAGGTCACCATACTGATTCCCAGTCAGCACATGCCTTGGTTGTGGGCCAGGTCCCTGGTTGGGGGTGTGCAAGAGGCAAGCGATTGATGTATCTCTCTCACATTGATGCTTCTCTCCCTCACTTTCTCCCTCCCAACCCCTCTCTTTAAAAATAAATTTTTTAAAAAATTTTAAAGGAAGAGTGTTACTATTATAAAACATCATTTACTAAACATTCTCTATATATTAAATTACAAATCCAAATTGTTAATAAAAATGTTTATTCATAAAAAATGTACTTGTAAATTACCTGTTTAAACTAATATTTTCCAATTTTAATTTACAAATCGTAAATCAGAATTAATGCTCACATACTGGAGAGACAGAACTTATTTAAAGAAATTATGATATAGTGAGATGGAAATCATTTTGCACCAGAATGCTAACAACAGAACAAATTAATCTCTTAAGCAATTAAATAAAATTATCTTTGTAAAATATGAAGTATAATATTAAAAAATATAAATAAAATTATATAATTAAAACACTGATTTCAATATTTTTATGAACTAAGTGAACACAAATTATTGTTTGATAAAGTTCTGAGAGTAAATCCTGATAATTTGAAATAAAAACATTTTTTAAAACTCATAAGAGGACTTCTAGTCAAGGTGGCAACAGAGGTAAACAGGGCTCGCCTCCTCACACAGCCCCATCTAAATCACAAATAAATTGTGGAACAATCACCACTCAGAAGGGGCAGAAATTGAATTGAACTGAAGTCTGATAACAACGGAATTAAACCACATCCATCCAGATGGGTAGGAGGGACAGAGATGCAGGACGAGCTGGTCCCACAACCATGTGTGGTGGCTAAAAATTCAAGAGGGATATCTTGAAGTCCCAGCCCCACACCAGGACCCCCAGCCCAGGATATCAGTGCCAGGAAGATAAGTTCCCATAACACTGGCTGTAAAACCAATAGGGATTGAGTTGGTAGGGGAAACTTCTGGAGTCCCAAGCAGTTTCTCTTAAAGAACCCACACACAAACGTACTCAGACTCACTCCCTCTGAGCTCCAGCACCAGGGTAGCAGCTTGAAAGGCACCAGTGGCATACAGAGAGGAACTGAAGTGGCTGATCATCAAGGCAAGAGCTGGGGGACAGCCTTCTCCTAGACAGAAAGGTGGGCAGAGCCACAGAGCCAGTAGATGGGTGCCATATGAGACTCAATTGACCTAGCTAAAACTGTTTGCCCTGCCCTGGAAATCCCCTGAGGCTCCATCACACTCATAGCTGTTAACAGTAGCTTTTCCATAAGAATGGATAGTCTTGGCTCAAGCTTCACAAGTTCCTAACTCCTTGCAACAAGCAACAGCTGACCTCAGTGAGCTGCCAGCCCCTATACCTCTTTCAAGGTGGCCCCATGAACTGCCTTAGCAGCAGCCAGTCTAGATTCACAGCTTGGCTTCACCTGAAAATTTCCAAGCCCAGCACAAGTATCAGCCATCTCAGATTGCTCTATAGCTCAAACAGGGTGGCCCAAGGCAAAACACAGGGTCTGGGCACCCAGTGGACAGCTACAGACCACATTGGAGCATACTACCCTGCCCCTGACAGCTGATCCTCCACTGAGAGTGGAAGTTGGTAGTCAGTGGTCATAGCTAGTCCTTGTGACTGACTGGTCTGGGTAAATCCCTCCCATTGACCTGACAAGAGCAACCAAGTTTCAACAACAAGAGGAGGATGTACTCAGCCCACACAAAGGGCACACCTCAAGTACCCAGCTAGGGTGATAGGGGAGGCTGTGCCACTGGACCCTACAGAACACCTACTACATTAGGCCATGCTACCAAGACATGGAGTCAAAGAAGCTCTACCTAATACATAGAAACAAACACAGGGAGGCTGCCAAAATGAGGAGACAAAGAAACATGGCCCAAATGAAAGAACAGATCAAAACTCCAGGTAAAGAACTAAACAAAATGGAGATAAGTGATCTATCAGATGCAGAGTTGAAAACACTGGTTATAAGGATGTTCAAGGAACTTAGTGAGGATCTCAACAGCATAAAAAAGACCCAGTCAGAAACAAAGGATACACTAATTGAAATAAAAAATAATTTACAGGGAAACAACAGTAGAGTGAATAAATCTGAGAATCAAATCAATGATATGGAACACAAAGAAGCAAAAAACAACCAATCAGAATAACAAGAAGAAAAAAGAATCCAGAAAAATGGGGATAGTATAAGTAGCCTCTGGGACAACTTTAAGCATTTCAACATTTTCATCATAGGGGTGCCAGAAGGAGAAGATAAAGAGCAAGAAATGTATTTGAAAAAGTAATGAAAGAAAACTTCCCTAATTTGGTGAAGGAAATGGACATGCAAGTCCAGGAAGCACAGAGAGCCCCAAACAAGATGGATGCAAAGAGGCCCACTCTAAGACACATCATAATTAAAATGCTAAAGGTTAAAGATAAAGAGAGAATCTTAAAAGCAGCAAGAGCAAAGAAGATAGTTGCCTACAGGGGAGTTCCTATAAGACTGTCAGCTGATTTCTCATAGAAACTTGCAGCCTAGAAAGGATTGGCAAGAAATACTTAAAGTCATGGAAAGCAGGGACCTATAGCCAACATTGTTCTACCCAACAAAGATATCATTTAGGATTGAAGATCAGATAAAGAGTTTCCCAGACAAGAAAAAACTAAAGGAATTCATCGTCACCAAACCATATATTTCATGAAATGTTAAAGGGATTTTTTTAAGAAAACAAGATCAAAACTACGAACAATAAAATGGCAATAAATACATACCTGTCACAATTGAATCTAAGAAACAAAGAAAACAAGTAGAACAGAGACCAAATCAGGGATACAGAGTGCTTTGATGGTTGCATTGGGAGGGGGGGTGTAAGAGGATGAGTAAGGAGGTGAGGGGATTAAGAAGTACAAATAGGTAGTTACAGAATAGCCATGGGGATGTAAAGCACAGTATAGGAAATGAAGTAGCCAAAGAACTTACACGCATGACCCATGGACATGAACAATGGTGTGGGAGTTGCCTGAGGGAGAGAGGTGTGCTGAGTGGAATGGGGCAAAGGGGTACAAATTGGGACCACTGTAATAGCATAACCAATAAAATACAGTAAAAAAATAAGATTTATGAGAATCAGAAATTCTGATTATGAAATAGAAACTAAAATACATAAGGACTTCCTGGCTGGATAGCTCAGTTGGTTAGAGCCTCATCCCAATACTCCAAGGCTGTGGGTTCAATTCCAGTCATGGCACATACAAAAATCAACCAATGAATGCATAAATAAGTGGAACAACGTATCAATGTCTTTCTCTTTCTCCTCCACTCCTCTCTCTAAAATAAATAAAAAATTTAAAAACATTAGGGCTTCATAAATCAAGGACTATCTATCCATCTAATGGCTTGATATCTTTTTAAGTATAAATCAATTACATTTATCTTAAAAAATACTAAAAATGCCAAGTAGTATGTTTTTGAGGTCTAGATAAGATCTTTATAATTTCTGATATATTTATATATCAGGTTGATCTTTTCCCCTTTGTATATTTACACTAAAAGCTGTCACAAAATGCTTTTTCTCCAGCATTTCCTTTTTATACTGAAGTACACTTTATAATTGCAAATATTTTGCAATAGTATTAATAATGCTCACTTTTGTCATTCATGTCTACAATAACATTTTATGTCATTTCAGAGCCTCAGTTTAAGAAAAAGAGAAGGAAAAAAAGAAAACAAACTTACTTTCACATTCCAAGTCAGCACATTTTTTAAAGTCTGCCAGCAGTTTTGTGCCTTCCAGAAACTTTGTCAGAAAAATAGCCAAAAGGAAGATCCTGTGAGCTCCAATTTCCGCCATGCTAAAACAAGCAGGAATCCCAAATGAGGTTAAACCGATTGTTTAGACTGTCAATATGCCTGCAGAAACAGGAGATCCCCCACTCTCTCTACTAAATACCAGAGAAGAAAGGTTTAGGTTTTTTAATCCCTTCATAACTACATTTTTTTGTCGGTCTTTAGGCTTGAGAGATAGACACTCTCTGTTCTCAATCTGCAGTGTCACCTATCTAGATGATACATAGGGGGTTAATAATTAACAGGGATTTTTAGTTGGACTCCTGTCTTACAAAGGTAGCCCATATCAAACTGCCTATCTTAAAGGCACCTTGCATTCACCATTTCTTAAACAGGCCTCCACAAAAAGGTATTTAACCTGTTTCTGTTAAAGTCTCAGATAAATCAATAAATAAGTACAAACAGCATTTGCTGCATGCAAATATCAGCATCAAGGGGAAAGCATATATTATATGTAAAATCAGTAATAATGTTAAAAATGGTTCTGAAAAATCATGATGAAATGTATTTGAAAAACTATTCCACTTTCATATTTTATTTTTTTATTTTTATTTTTCTTAGATTTTTTTTAAGATTTTATTTTTTTTTTAGAGAGAGGGGAAGGGAGGGAGACAGAGAGGAAGAGAAACAGCAATGTATGGTTGCCTCTCACATGGCCCTCACTGGGGACCTGACCCACAACCCAGGCATGTGCCCTGACTGGGAATCGAACTGGGACCTTTTGGTTCCCAGCCCGTGCTCAATCCACTGAGCTACACCAGCCAGGGCCACTTTCATATTTTAAAAAATTTTAGTGTTACAGTGAAGTTGCAACTAGTGTTTAGTTAAGAATAATAGTTAAAAGGTAGTAAGTACTTATTATGTTCCAGGTATTGTCTTCAACACTTAAACATATCTGATTTAATGCTCACACCAACTTTCTAAGATAAATAATATTATCATCCCCATTTTTGTACATGAAGAAACTTCAGTACTTAAAGAAGGGTTAAATCACTTGCCCAATATCACGTAGTAAATAGAGAAGAAATTTAAATCTAGGAATTATGACTCCCCCTACTCATAGCGACTAGGCTTTCCTAGCAAGAATCAAGTCATCTGCCACAGAAAGATGTCCACTTCATCTGCAACAGTACTATTTCAGAAACAACAGGTACAGTATTTGTCCATGAATTTAAAATTGTAAGCATGTTTCTATGTGGAAAGAGAATGTGAGAGATGTCTGAAAGTATCCTCCCTCATACGATGGGAGTATATAATGTGATTCAGGTTGTATTCACTTCCTTCTCTGTAATTTTCTATATTTTTTTTACTTTAAAAAAAAATCAGTAAGCATAGAAACTTCCAGCCAAGATGGAGGTGTAGGTAGACACACTGTGCCTCCTCGCACAACCCAAAGAGGAAAAACAACAATTTAAAAAACAGGAAAAAACCCAACCAGAACTGACAGAAAATTGAACTGTGTGGAAGTCCAACAACCAAGGAGTTAAAGAAGACATGTCCATCCAGACCGGTAAGCAGGGCAGAGCCGGGCGGAGAGCCGCCAGCCAGACTGCAGTTTGTGGAGCGGGGTGGGCAATGCTGCAGAGAGAGACCCTCGGCGGGCGAGCTTGGCCAAAATGCGGCCAGTGCCCCAGAGAAGCCCGTGGCTGGCCACCCCGGAACCAGCGGGACTGAGACTGGTGAACCAGGCAGTCCCTCATTTGCTTGCAGATAAACCAGGAGAAAAAGCTGGGGAGCGGAGCAGACCTCGCAACCTACCATCGAGGGGAAATAAAGCCTCAAACCACTGACTGAAAATACCTGTGGGGCTTGAGGTGGCAGCAGGAGGAACTCCCAGCCTCACAGGAGAGTTCATTGGAGAGACCCACGGGGATTTAAAACTACACAAGCCCACCCACCCAGGAGCCAGCACAGAAGGGCCCAACTTGCTTGTGGGTAGCGGAGGAAGTGACTGGGAGCAGGCAGAGTGGAGCAAGCGCCATTGTTCCCTCTCAGGCCCCAACCCCACAGGCAGCATCACAACACAACGTTGTAGGTTACCCCGCCCTGGTGAACACCTAAGGCTCCACCCCTTAAAGTAACAGGTATGCCGAGACAAAAAAAAAATGGCCCAAATGAAAGAGCAGATCAAAACACCAGAAAAAATACAACTAAGCAACGAAGAGATAACCAACCTATCAGACACACAGTTCAAAACACTGGTAATCAGGATGCTCACAGGATTGGTTGAATTTGGTCACAAATTAGATGAAAAAATGAAGAATACACTAAAAGAAATAAGAGGAAATGTACAGCGAACCAATAGAGATGGGAAGGAAACTGGGACTCTGATCAATGGTGTGGACCAGAAAGAAGAAAAAAAATTCAACCATAAAAGAATGAAGAAACAAGAATTCAAAAACATGAGGAGAGGCTTAGGAACCTCCAGGACATCTGTAAACATCCCAACATCCGGGTCATAGGGGTGCCAGAAGGAGAAGAGGAAGAGCAACAAATTGAAAACTTATTTGAACAAATAATGAAGGAGAACTTCCCCAAGCTGGTGAAGGAAATAGACTTCCAGGAAGTTCAGAAAGCTCAGAGAGTCCCAAAGAAGTTGGACCCAAAGAGGAACACACCAAGACACATCATAATTACATTACCCAAGATTAAAAATAAGGAGAGAATCTTAAAAGCAGCAAGAGAAAAGGAGACAGTTACCTACAAAGGAATTCCCATAAGATTGTCAGCTGATTTCTCAAAAGAGACCTTACAGGCAAGAAGGGGCTGGAAAGAAGTATACCAAGTCATGAAAGGCAAGGACCTACAGCCAAGAATACTCTATCCAGCAAAACTTTCATATAGAATGGAAGGGCAGATAAAGTACTTCTCAGATAAGGTCAAGTTCAAGGAGTTCATCATCACCCAGCCTTTATTATATGAAATGTTGAAGGGATTGACATAAAACATGGAGGGATATCAAATGTTGGAGGGGAAGAGAGGAGGAAAAAGTACAGAGAGTAAGTAGCAGAAACAGTAGGTAGAAAACAGACAGGGGGAGGTTAAGAATAGTATAGGAAATGCAAAAGCCAAAGAACTTACGTGTATGACCCATGGACAAAAACTAAAGGGTAGGAAATGGGGGGAAGTGTGGGGTGGAGGGGAATAAAGGGGGGAAATGGGACAACTGTAATAGCGTAATCAATAAAATATATTTTTAAAAAAACAGGAAGTAATAGGGAAAAAAGAAACTATGGTACATTTATACAATGGAATTCTACACAGCACAGAGAAAGAAGGAGCTCATACCCTTTGCTATAGCATGGATGGAACTGGAGAGTATTATGCTAAGTGAAATAAGCCAGGCGGTGAGAGACAAATACCATATGATCTCACCTTTAACTGGAACATAATCAACAAAAGAAAAAAGCAAGAAAAACATAACCAGAGACATTGAAATTAAGAACAATCTAACAATAGCCAGAGGGGAGGTGGGAGGGGACAGTGGGGAGAAGGGTTTTCAGGAACTACTATAAAGGACACAGAGACAAAACCAAGCAGGAGGGTGGAAGCAAGGGAGGGAGGTGGGTTTGGATCGGGTTGGGGGGAGTGGAGGGGGGAAAATGCAAACAACTGTAATTGAACAACAATAAAGTAATTTTAAAAATCAGTAAGCATAGATTTTATTTTTACAATACCAATAAAACTATGAAAATCAAATTATTTGAATGTTATTGTTGCTTTAAAAGAATCAAAACCCTATGTTTGGAATTTTTGCGTAAAACACTAGATCTCAGTAGGTTTTCGGAAACCACAGTCATCCTACTTCAATCTCGAGAAAATACTTTTCTAAGCCCATCTCTGCTGTACCTTTCCCTGCATTTGGGTATGCCAAGGTGCATGTGGTTTGCAGAATGCAGCATTTGTATGGCACCACGTTCTTCTCTAGCACTTGACATGAGGCAAATATCCAGCACATGAGCAAGCTGAAGTGAAGGATTTTGCTTTCAAAGGTCTAAGAAAGAGAAAATGTGTTTTCTGTTTGTTTTCCAAAATCAGTAATCACAAGGAAACCTCTCTCAGATCAAAGATTTTACGCCCTTCGAAAGAATCTAGCAGAGCATTAACGTGAGGATTGTTTGGCTTGTAACCAGAGCACTGCATAATTGCACACATGTGCACGTTAAAGGTGTAGGATGTTTTCTAGGAAGCATTTGAAAATATAAAAACTATGTCACCAACAACATTTAAAGAAAGATTAGCAATTCAGCTGTAAAATTTGGCACAGAATTATTTGCATAATTTATAATATCAAATTGGGAATATCTAATAATGTATTTTACCCTTTTTTATATTCATTATTAAAGCTGTTACAGCAAAATTCTTAACTAATTAATTTAATTGTTTTCTAAGTTAAAAGAGAAAAGGACACAAATTTAAATTTGTTTGTTGACTGGCCTGAAGAAGATTTGAGTCAAGAAAAAGAAGAGAAAAATCCTCACATGAGATACAAGCCTGGGGAGATTTGCTCCTATTAGAAATGCTCCCACTTTCTTGGTACCAATACATTCAGATGATCTCATTTTATGTTCAGACCATTATTTAAATATAATTTAACAAGATATCTTAAAATGTGGTAGTGCAATGTTAACGGTCTCTAATAGGCCCAGATGAACAGGTAGTGACCGAAAGAGATAAAAGCTTTTAATTTTAAAACAACGAAAGCATCAATTTTCACTATAAAAATAGCTATATTCACTTAACTAGATATTATCTAATTGCTGATGAATTGTGAAGATCAAGTGTTGTGTCAATGTTAAAATGTAATACTTCTGCTGAAGAAGATTTCATAGTAACACTCAGTCAGAAATACTGATTTGGAAGGCTTATGGCATTCTTCAGAAACCATACAGGAGGTAAGACTACCTCCTACATAAAGCTAAAGGAGGAATCGTCAAAGCCACACGCATGTTCAGTACCTTAGAGATAATATCACAGAGCAACCCTTTCCATGAGAATATATTGACATAATCATGAATACTGCTCTTCTGCTTGGTGATGTTACTTCTGATGCCTATATATTCCTACCTTCTCTCTTAATACCTCAGGTTTCCTAAAGTGGAAACACATTTCCTTCAACCAGCTGGCAATTATAAAATAGAGAAATTTAATTAGAAGGTACTTGGGATAAATTGAACTGATTAAGAAAAGAATTTTTTTTAGCTAGGTTGGGGCACTAGAACAGAGCCCTTGGAAGTAGTTCCCACAGCAGACATGAGTGTAGTAAGAGACAGGGCCCAGGAGAGACTGAGGTTCAAACTGGTGTGAAAGACAAAGAGAATGGCTCTCAACAACCCCTCTTCAAGGCAAGACTTTCTGCTCAGCTTCAGGGAATGCAATTAGAAGAGAGCCTCTGGCTGGCAGCTACCTCTGCTGCAGAGCCTCCTTGCCCAAGATCACCCCTTCCTGGGTGATCTAGCGAATCTAGTGAATAAATGACAAGGGAGCACAAATGCAGAGTCATTTCAGCCAAATGTGGGACACTCCACAGGCACTCCTCACTCTAGAGTTCCTTGTTGGGTTGACTGAAGCTTTGTGGAACCTACATTGCAGTTCAACTTTCCCTCTGGCCAATCCTGGTTTCTCCCCCTTGCTTTCCTAGGTATTGCTCCCTTGAATCTTAACTCCATCTCAGCATCTGCTTGTAGAGGACTCTACCTCAGAAGCTAGTGATCCACAGACATAAAAAGAGGAGATGACAAAATGTGCCCTTTGGGCCCATCATTTGTGCTGGTCACTGCATGGCTCTTCTCTCTTTTGTTGCTTTTGTGTTGCTGAAGGCCGAATTTTAATTTTGCCCACTTTTTCTCAGTCTATATCAGTCAGAAGTGTACCAGGAAACAGATGGGTGTTCCATTTGGGGGGATGGCACTCCTCAGTGATTGACGGTTTTTTTTTTAAAGAGGGTAAGGGAGGGAGAAAGGGAGGGAGAGAAACATATTGGTCAACTCTTGATCGCACCCCACCTGGAGACTGAACCCACAACCTACACATGTGCCCTGACCGGGAGTTGAACCAGTGACCCTTCACATTGCAGGACAACACCCAACCAATTGAGCCACATAGGTCAGAGTTGATTGAGGAGATTTTAATAAGGAGCTATTCACAATGGTGTGGGCAGTGTTAAGGGAAATCAACAGGGGATGTGACAGCCCAGGCATAAAGGAACAATGACCACTGCCTACACAGAACTGTAGGAGAGGGCTGCCCAACAGGAATAGAAAGGCTTCAGTAAAGGAACTCAGTCAAGAGAACCTCACCATTCTACTTTCTGATCTCCTGATGGTACCTCCCACTGATCAAACCCAGCCAGATGCTAGAGAATAAGGGGACACTTTGAAGCAGTCTTAAAGTTCTGGGTTCTGGGGATACACCAGGGTGGCAAAGAGTGGAGAGTGGATTAGGAGGAACAAAAATACACCCCACACTGTCATTACTCCTTTACTAAATGTTCTTGAATAATAGTACCTAACATTCTCTACATCCAGGATGACATGTATGTGTTATTTACTGATCTAGAGACTCAATGGATTAGTCTCATCAATGGGAAGGAAAGGACTTTATTGTTTGTTAAGCATGAACTTTGAACCAGGGAGCTTAGTATTTCACATACAAATCTCGTTTTTCAGAATAGGTGTTATTTATTGACTGCCATGCTAGATGTGTCAGACACTATTCTAGGGACTGGAGATATAGGAATGAACAGGACAAAGTCCTTGCTCTCATGGCCCATGCATGCTAACGAAGGGAGACAGATAAGAACAAGCAAACAAATAAGTGAGCAAAGTAACTGCAGGTAGCCATAAGTTATTATGGAGATAAGTGTCTATTTAGATAAACTTGTCAGGGAAGGCATCTCTGAAGACTGACATTAAACTTAATATAAGGGAGTAAGAAGGCAGAACATTCTGTACGGAAGGAAGAATTAATGAGGTCACATTTCCTTGTCTGAAGTTTGATTTACAAAGATTTAAAGAAAAAATGAAGGAGGCATAATTGGATGCCTTCCAAGATGTCAGAAACAAGTCTTTAAGGTGGAAACTAACTTAGGAGTCCTGGCTGGGTAACTCAGTTGGTTAGAGTGGCGTCCCAGTGTGCCAAGGTTGTGGGTTCAATCCTGAGTCAGGGCATATACAAGAATCAACCAATAATATATGCATAGCCCATAGACAGAGACAACAATGTGGTAAAGGCTGGGGGTGGGGAGGAGGGACTTGTTAGAAGTTGGGAAAGGGAGTGAATAGGGAACATCTGTAATAATGTCAATGAAAAAAAATTTTTATAGGAAAGCAACCAATGAGCACTGGCTGGTGTGGCTCAATGCGTTGAGTGCCAGCCTGTGAACCAAAGGGTCACAGGTTCGATTCCCAGTCAGGGCACATGCCTGGCTTGTGAGTCAGGTCCCCAGTGGTGGGGTGCGTGCGAGAAGCAGCCACACATTGATATTTCTGTCCCTCTCTTTCACCCTCCCTTCCCCTCTCTCTAATATAAATAAAATAAAATCTAAAATAGAAGCAACCAATGAATACATAAATAAGTGGAACAACAAATTGATCCCTCCCAAATAATTTTTTTTAATTTTTACAAAGAAACTAACTTCTCAGACATAATCAAGAAACATAAAGGCAGAGGGAAAGTTGCAGGACATAAAGTAGAAGATGAAGACGGAGGTCCAATCATGGAGAGACTTTTGGCTATAGAAATTAAATGTAAGTTTTATTCTAAGTGCAATGGGTAGCCATAGAAAGTTTGAAGAAAGGGAATAATATTATTTGTGTTTTTATCATATAATTTCACTTTTTTGTTTTTTGCTTTGCTAACTCCTACTTATTCTTCAGGTCTCTTAGGTTGTATCACTTAATAAATCCATCATTCAATACTATTATTGAATTAAAAAGAATGCATGAATGAATTGATTTCTTTTAAGATCTTTTAAAATATACTTTACTGATTATGCTATTACAGTTGTCCCATTTTCCCCCTTTTATTCCGGTTTGCCCTGCACACCCTCTCCCACCCCCATTCCCCTCCTTTAGTTCATGTCCATGGGTCACATATAGAAGTTCTTTGGCTTCTCCATTTCCTATACTATTCTTAACCTCCCCCTGTCTATTTTCTACCTACCATTTATGCTTCTTATTCTCTGTACCTTTTCCTCCTCTCTTCCCCTCCCACTCTCCCACTGATAACCCTCCATGTGATCTCCATTTCTGTGATTCTGTTCCTGTTCTACTTGTTTGCTTAGTTTTTTTGTTTTTGTTTTTAGGTGTGGTTGTTAATAACCACGAGTTTGCTGTCATTTTACTGTTTGTATTTTTGATCTTCTTTTTCTTAGCTAAGTCCCTTTAACATTTTCTATAATAAGGGCTTGGTGATGATGAACTCCTTTAACTTCACCTTATCTGGGAAGCACTTTATCTGCCCTTCTATTCTAAATGAAAGCTTTGCTGGATAGAGTAATCTTGGATGTAGGTCCTTGCCTTTCATGACTTTGAATACTTCTTTCCAGGCCCTTCTTGCCTGCAAGTTTTCTTTTGAGAAATCAGCTCACAGTCTTATGGACACTCCTTTGTAGGTAACTGTCTCCTTTTCTCTTGCTGCTTTTAAGATTCTCTCCTTATCTTTAATCTTGGGTAACATAATTATGATGTGCTCTGGTGTGTTCCTCCTTGGGTCCAACTTCTTTGGGACTCTCTGATCTTCCTGGACTTCCTGGAAGTCTATTTTCTTTGCCGGATTAGGGAAGTTCTCCTTCATTATTTGTTCAAATAAGTTTTCAATTTCTTGCTCTTCCTCTTCTCCTTCTGGCACCCCTCTGATTTGGATATTGGAACGTTTAAAGATGTCCTGGAGGTTCCTAAGCCTCTCTTCATTTTTTTGAATTCTTGTTTCTTCATTCTATTCTGGTTGACTGTTTCTTTCTTCCTTCTGGTCCACACCATTGATTTGAGTCCAGGTTTCCTTCCGTCACTGTTGGTTCCCTGTACATTTTCCTTTATTTCACATAGCATAGCCTTCATTTTTTCGTCTAATTTGCAACCATATTCAGCCAACTCTGTGAGCATTCTGATTACCAGTGTTTTGAACTATGTGTCTGATAGGTTGGCTATCTCTTCGTCACTTTGTTGTATTTTTTCTGGAGCTTTGATCTGTTCTTTCATATGGGCTATTTTTTTTTTTTTGTCTTGGCACACCTGTTATGTATAAGGGGTGGAGCCTTAGGTATTCACCAGGGCAGGGTAACCTACATCGCTGCCTTGTGATGCTGTATGTGGGGGAGGGGTCTGAGAGGGCACAATGGTGCTTGTTCTGCTCTCTGCTGGCTTTCAGTAGCTTCCTCCACTACCCACAATCAAATTGGGTCCTTCTGGTGCTGATTCTCAGGTGGATGGGTCTGTATACATTCTAGGACCCTGTGGGTCTCTTTCACAAACTCTCCTGTGAGGCTGGGACTTTCTCCTGCTGCTGCCTCAATCCCCACAGGTGTTTTCAATCAGTGGTTTGAGGCTTTATTTTCCCTCGATAGGGCCCTGGGTTGTGCAGTCTGTCTCACTCCCCAGTTGTTCCTCCCACTTTATCTGCACGTGAGTGTGGGACCACCTGGTCCCCAATCCACTGCCTTACTGGGTCCTCCAGCTGCCACCTTGCCTTGAGTCCTTTCTGCCTGGCTGCCCATCTCCGCCCCTCCTACTGGTCTAGATGAATGTTTCTTCTTTAACTCCTTGGTTGTCAGACTTCCATACAGTCTGATTTTCTGTCAGTTCTGTTTTTTTGTTTCTAAATTTGTTGTTGTTCTTCTTTTGGTTGTGCAAGGAGGCACAGTGTGTCTGCCTATGCCTCCATCTTGGCCAGAAGTCCTGTATGTGTGTGTTTGAGAACATTGGCCACTTTTAAGATTTTTAAAGAAGATTTTATTATTTTTAGAGAGAGGGGAAGGGAGGGAGAAAGAGAGGGAGAGAAATATCAATGTGTGGTTGCCTCTTGAGTACCCCCTACTATGGACCTGGCCTGTAACCCAGGCACGTACCCTAGACAGGGAATCAAACTGGTGACCCTTTGTTTCGCAGGCCAGTGCTCAATCCACTGAGCAACAGCAGCCATGGCTTAAGATTTTTTATTTATTTGTTTTGACAGAGGGGAAGTAGGGGAGAAAGAGAAGGAGAGAAACATCAATGTCATGTGCCCCCCTACTGGGGACCTGGCCTGCAACCCAAGCATGTGCCCTACTGAGCTATACTGAGCCAGGGCTGATTTCTTTTCAAGAGCAAGACTCTTTGTACCTCATGGCTAAATGAAATTCTCTATTCAGCAGTAGCTCAACTACTCTTTCTCATTTCAAAAAGTAGTAGTTTTGATTAAATTTTCTTTTCTGTAAAAAATTCTGACAAAAACATTTATCTTTGTTATTGAGTCGATATTAGTAGCAGCAGCTATAAATTAAAATTCTAAGTATCCTTCAAACAAAATTATAAAAAGCCTTTGGATTCCCAAATACCACAGGATGCTTCACAAGTGCTATATATGAGTACCTACATTCATGAGCAAAAGTATAGAAGTATTTAACGTTCCTATTAATTTTCAATCATCAATAGTGTGAATGTCTTTTAAGAACCTGTATTGGTCAATTTTATGTACTCTTACATAATCCCCCCCCAAATCCTCTTGTTTCCCCACTGCTGGCCTCTCCCCATTTATGTATCTTTTCCTTCTTGCTTCTTTTGGTGTTCGTGACTATAAGTACCTAATGCTCCAAGATTGCTTAAGAAAAAATATTAACTAACAAAAAATCCCCAGCAACTTCATGTTTATGCCCCAAATAATTAAATTTTTCAAAAAGTTATGGAATATAATTTCTGCATGAAAATGAATAAATTCCTTAATGATTAATACTTATTTGATCCACTTCTTTCAAAAATGTATAGAATAATGGATATGCTACTATTACTTTCCTGATTTTCTTTCTCCCCTTTCTTTCAGATTCCCTAGGACATAGAAGTAAATGCCCTTCAGCCCCTTCAGTCAATGGACTCATGGTAGGACTTATCAAACTACTCAGCCCCTTGGAGCCTCAAGGTTTGTAGAGAGGCTTCCACTAAATGACTTGCCCAAGTCCTTCTCGCTCAGATATTCTGTGATTCTCTGAAATTTCACTGACTTGAAGTCAGAACAATTGTGATTTCTCTATTTTTTCAACTAATGTCCTTTTTCTTTTCTTTTACTTTTTCAAGAGAGGGAAAAGGAAGGAGAAAGAAGGGGAAACATCCATGTGTGGTTGCCTCTTGCATGACCCCCACTGGGGACCTGGCCTGAAACCCAGGCATGTGCCCTGACTGGGAATCGAACTGGTGACCCTTTGGTTCACAGGCCAGCACCCCATCCACTGACGCACACAAGCCAGGGCTAATGTCTTTTTTCTGATTCAAGGATCAAATCCAGTGTACCACATTGTCATACCTCCTCAATCTTCTCTGACAGTCTTTCATCCTTTCCTTGTCACTCATGATGGTGACACTTTTGAATGTCCCTCAGTTTGGGTTTGTCTGATGCTTTCTCACGATTAGACCAAGGTTGTAGATTTTGAGGAAAGAATATTGTAAGAGTAGTGTGTCCTTCTCATCAGAGCCTGTCAGTGGATACACATGATATCATATGTCTAATTACTGGTATTGTTACCTTGAATTACTTGGTTAAGGTGATGTCTGCCAGATTTCTCTATGATAAAGTACTTATTTTTTTCTTCCCTACTCCATTTGAAGAAAGTTATCAAGTCCACCCGCTTTCAAGAGAGGGGAATTTAGCGCCACCTCCTAGAGGGAGGAGTATTAAAAAATTCAATAGTAAGTTCTCCAACAGTTAGAAACCTGGCTTGTTATCTACATTATATTTACTTATTTGCTCAACCCCAGCATACATCTAACGTACTTTCAAAATTGATAACCCATGCCCTGCGGTAAACAAATTGACCATTCAGAGTTAAATGTTTGTGTATAACTCTTGTCATTTATAGTCTTACAGTGTCTAATCAGAACGCTTTTTTACAAAGTTATTTCTGTCAGCTCCATTCTTCCCCATCTCCTTCATGTGCTATGTTATACAGTGGTAATACAGTGAGACTTGCCAGAGCCCGCATTCCATCTTGGGCTCCTCCGACATCCCCGTTGATTTTTAAAAATTTTCAGTCAGTAATATTAACTCTTTGAGTCACACAGTTCTGTGGGTTCTGACAAATGTATAGTCATGCATTCACTACCACTGTATCAAATAGGACAGTTCAAAGTCATTTTAAAGTTAACATTTAAGCCAAAAGCTTATTTTATTTGTATTATTTAGCGAATTCTTAACTTCAGTTCTATTCATGAGGATAGAAAGATAATGTATTAGATGACTGAAAGAAAAATAAATATATCTTTTAATCTTTGCAAGACAAAACTCCAATAATGGTTACCTTTAAAGTTTCTACCAGTTAAAAGTTGAGAATGCTTAAACAAAGAGCTGTATATCTTGTGACTTTTTTTCATTATTTGAGAATTAGATAGGGTACACAAATCTGACATTGAGCATACAAAAAGAAATGAAAAAAATCAATTATAAGACTCATCAAATTTCATTAAAATACATTTGGAAACAAAGTAACTGATTTCGAAAGGGCTATTTCTCGCAGAAATAATTTCTATGACCCATTCTGGTCCCAATACACTGCCAGGAAACTTCATTTGGTTTTCCATATGTCTTTCTGCTAAGCTTGGCTCCTGATGAAGTGGTGGCAGGAGGTGGCAGTGGGAAGGAAGAGAGAGGCAATCAGAAAGTTGGGAAAGGGAGACTTCCGACAAGATGGCAGCATAGGTGAACGTGCTGTGCCTCCTTGCACAGCCAAACAAGGAAAAACCCAGAAATTTATCTAAACAAAAACAGCCAGATCTGACAGAAAATCGAATTAAGAGGAAGTCCGACAACCAAGGAATTAAAGAGGATATATTCATCCAGTCTGGTGAGCTGGGAGGAGCAGGGCGGCGGGAGAGTGCTCGGCGACTCTGCGGTGAGCTGGTGAGCAGACAGCAAGACCATGGTGAGCTGGTGAGCAGACGGCAGGGCCGCGGTTAGAGGGGCGGTTCCCACAGGGCTGCAGCACACCAAGACGGGAGTGCCTGACCAAAGCATGGCCAGCGCCCGGCTCATCTGGACCCAGCGGGGCCGAGACTGGTGGACTGGGCAGGTCCACATTCATGTGCAGAAAAACCGGGAGAGAAAGCAGGGCGCAACCCTTCGGCACGGATTGAGAGCACCTGTGGGGGTGGAGTCTGCGGCGGGAGGAACTCCTGGCCTCACAGGAGAGTTTGTTGGGGAGACCCACGGGGGATTGGAGCTGTGCAGCCCATCCACCGACCCCAGAGTGACCCCCGGAGCCGGCGCAGAGGGGATCAAATTGCTTGCGGGAGGCGGTGTGGGTGCGGAGAACGGAGCAGGTGCCATTGTGCGCTCAGGTCCCGCCCCCACAGGCTACATCACAGCACAACTACCGGGAGCTTCCCTGCACAGGTGAACCCCAAGGCTCTGCCCTCCTTACAGTAACAGGCTCACCGAGGGAAAAAAAAAATGGCCCAAAGCTCCAGAACTAACTGATCAAGAGATAGACAACCTATCAGATGCACAGTTCAAAATCCTAGTAATCAGGATGCTCACAGAATTCAACGAAAAATTATCGAAATTGCTTGAACAGATGAGGAGAGATCTGCAGGGAACCAATAGGGATAAGAAGGAAACTGGGACTCAAATCAACAGAGTGGACCAGCAGAAAGAAAAAAACATCCAACCAGAAAAGAATGAAGAAACAAGAATTCAAAAAACGGAGGAGGAGCTCAGAAACCTCCGGGACATCTGTAAATGGCCCAACATATGGATCATAGGGCTGCCAGAAGGAGAAGAAAAAATCCAAGGAATTGAAAACTTATTTGAACACATAATGATGGAGAATTTCCCCAAGCTGGTGAAGGAAATAGACTTTTGGGAAGTCCAGGAAGCTCAGAGAGTCCCAAAGAAGTTGGACCCAAAGAGGAACGTTGGACCCAAAGAGGACCCAAAGACACATCATAATTACATTACTCAAGATTAAAAATAAGGAGAAAATCTTAGAAGCAACAAGAGAAAAGGGGACAGTTACCTACAAAGGAATTCCCATAAGACTGTCAGCTGATTTCTCAAAAGAGACCTTACAGGCAAGAAGGGGCTGGAGAGAAGTATTCCAAGTCACGAAAGGCAAGGACCTACATCCAAGAATACTCTATCCAGCAAAGTTTTCATTTAGAATGGAAGGGCAGATAAAGTGCTTCTCAGATAAGATCAAGTTCAAGAAGTTCATCACCACCCAGCCTTTATTGTATGAAATGTTAAAGGGAGTTATATAAGGTATGGAGGAATATCAACAGGGGAGTGGTAGCGAGAGAGGGTGGGAATGGGGCACAGAATAAGTAGCATAAATGGTAGGTAGACAACAGACAGGGGGAGGTTAAGAATAGTATAGGAAGTGCAGAAGCAGAAGGACTTATGTGTATGACCTATGGACAAAACTAAAGGGTGGGGAAAGGGGGGGTAAGGGGGTGGGGGACAAGAAGGGGGGAAGAGTGGGACAACTGTAACAGCATAATCAATAAAATATAGTTAAAAAAAAAAAGAAGGTTGGAAAAGGGAGAAAAGCGGAAACCTCAGTCTACAGCCTCAGCTGAGAGCTGACTGAGGTGAAGTGAGTGCAGCCTGGTTCTAGGCCAGGAGTACCAGCCACTGGCCTTGCCTTCCTGGGCAGCCTCAAGGAGCAGGAGGGACTAAAGAAATTCAAGCACGTTTATTCTTCTCCTAAGCCTGTATCTACTAATCATGAAAGTTTACACACACACACACACACACACACACACACACACACACACCGTGTCTAACCTCAAGAGTAGTTAATCAAAATCTATTAACAATGTATTGCTGCTGCTGAAGACAACAAAAAAAAAATCATTTGAGGAGAAACTTTCCGAGGCTTTGCCAACCAACAAAATTAATCCACTAAATTCACTAAAATTATATTACTAAATATACCCATAATTTTAGCCTCAGGAGTAACCATGACTTGGGCTCACCAAAGCTTCATAGAAGGCAATCACATACCAAATGCCTCAAGCATTTTGTATTTATATCACTTTAGGGCTTTATTTTATATTTCCTCAAGAAAGTATCTTCAAATACTGTACCATTTATGATGTATATGAGTTTACATTTTTCATTACAACAAGATTTCACAGAAACTCCTTAAATATGTGACTCCTACATCAAGTAATATTTTACTTTACATCAGATCAATAGTGTCCAGGGCAAGTTTTACTGATTGATAAAGTTTTTGCAGGGCAAGTTGTGGGTTGCTAGCTGAGATCCCAGAAACATGTGGCAGGATGTCATCCTGGCAACTCAGTCTGAGAAGCTGATAATTTGTGATTTTTCATGTGGGATTATGTTTTGTTTATTTCTTTATCTTCTACAATGTGTGAAGGAGATACAAGTACTGAGTATTCATCATCACTATTTTGGAAGTTTCTGTACTTATCTGAATGTTGTGATTATTACTAGTGGCTTAGGAATAACAAATTCCCTTTCTAGTTATAAATTTTAAAAGCATGTCAATGATGTTCCTGTTCACTTTAACAAATAAGATTGTGATACTTCTGATGACACTCCAAAGAGTCTCCACTGTTGTTATATCAACTTCATGTTACCCTCTGGGCTAAGCAGTAAGCAGTCCTCTCTAAATGGAGGAACATGATATCACCTCTCAGTGAATTTCATTAACAGGGAATAATTAATTGGTATTTGGATTTGGAACATATTATGAGACCCTGGGATATACTTGTCTCCCCTCTCCTTCCCTCCCTTTGACTGATGTAAGAGCAACACTACCAATCTGGTGTCCCCTTGCCCATTGCTGGCGCTGGGTCAAGGCTTTTCCAGGCTTAAAACTTTGACAGAAAGCCAAGAGATAAGCAGCCTCTCGATGACTTCTCCATATCTAGCCACTGTCCCACTCTGGCCCCAAAGTACAATCTGTGACTCAATTTGTTAGCAGCGGAAAAACGGCACCAGGTGTTAACCTCGGTTCAGAAACTCAGTTCTAGAGTTCTGGCTCAGAGAAGGATTCAGAGGCAAGACTAAAATATAAGAGAAAGTTTATTTAGAAACTCAGAGAGGTAGAGGAAGTGCACCATAGAAGAAATGGACTCAGGAAAAAAATTCCAGCAAAAGAAGGGCCCTTGAAACTTAGGGGAGAAGAGAGGGGGGACAAGAGGGGAAGGTGGGAGGGGGAGGGGAGGGGGGAGAAGAGAGTTGGAGAGAGGAGAGAGACCTAGGGAAAGAAGGGGGAGGGGGAAGAAGGGGGTGGGGAAAGACGGGCTCCACAGAGAGAGGGACCTGTCATTACTTTTCTAGTAACATTTTTCTTAAACCTATATTAAAACGAAGTTCTTTTTCTCTGCACATATGTGAACTGATGGCAAAAAGAACCACCTTCAAGGTAATCTTGGGGGCAAGAGATATTTGTCTGGGATTTGAAGTTTCCTGCAAATAACCACAGAAGTAAAAATTCACATTGCAACCATTGGGTGCTATGACTAAGCTTGACTCTATTACAACTTCTAATATGTTTTCACATTCTCATATCTATGCCATCTTATATCTATTCTCCAAGACCTTAGTGTATAAACTGCATCTTTCAGCATTAAAGGCCCTTGTGATTAGTCCTCTTGAACTTTTAAGCACATGCATTAATAGAAGCAAAATGACAGAAGACCATGACATTGTCGGTGGTATAGCTAGCTATGAGGTGCAAAATTCTGAGTTACTCAATTTAGAAAACATTTATAGAAAGCCTATTTACTAAGTAAAAGGAAGACCTTGTAGGCATTAGAGATTGAATGCCTCCTATTACTGAGAGAAAAACATTAAGCTGATTTCTTTCACTTTCTTAAGGATTGATCATAGTCTTTCATCCTACAAACATTTATCCAGCATCTACTACATGCCAAGTGCATAAATAGGAGCTGGAAATTAAATGGTGATTGAAAGGGAACCATTCATTTTCACATGTCAGAGGAAAAAGTAAAGATGAAATAATTTCTTATGTTAAGCTAAAAAAGGTTCTCCTCCACTGAATTGGATATCTTCAAATAGATCACATAGACCTCACTGCTTTGTAGAGAATAGAATCAAGATTCCAATGTTTATAATGCACTGTGGTTTTAGCATCTGCAGATTTTTCACAACTTTCCCACAAGAATATTCACCAAAACTATGATTCTAATGGTTACGTCATGAAATCAACTTCCTATGAGGAAATTGATGAACAGTGTTCATGTGATAAACATATAAGTACCGATAATAAGAAATATTGTTTGCTGGGCAATTTGGGGGAAAAAATTCTAAGATGTTTCCTTTCGGAAGAAGTTAATTGCGGGTATAGGCTGTACTAGAAAGGGAAAAAAAGCCAGACACCTCTCCGGGTTCCCTTCTCAGATCTTTGCCCTCTAATTCTTCAGCACCTGAATGGTTCCCTGAAGTATATGTTATAGATCCACTTTTTCTAGCTCTTCTCAGTGGGATGATTGGTCCAATTTAATTACCCTAACTAGAAGTTGCGTTTACTTCCATCTTGAGTTCTCTTCTACCAGCCTCTACCCCTATCGCTCTCCTAACATTGCTCTTTTGTAGGTCGGTGATGAGGTGATGATCTATGTTGCTAAAGCCAATGGTTGATTCTTATTCTTCACTTTCATTAACATACCAGCATCACTTGAGCACATAATTACTTCTTCCCTTACCTTCTAAACCATCTCTGTTCTGTTTTCTATTTCTCTAGATGTTCCTCCTCTTTTGCTGGCTCCTCTTCAGCACCCCATCCTCTTAAAAGCTCGGGTGCCCAGGGCTCTTGATCTTCCCTATCTACACTCAGTCCTTGGTGATCTTGTCACTGACATGCTCAGAACTCTCAAATTTGTTATTTCTAGTACAGCACTGTCTCCTGAACCCAACTGATACGTCTAACTTACTTGACTTCACCTCTTCACTTGGATGTCTAATAGGAATCTCAAACTAAGGTCCCGACCCACTAACCTCCACTATCCCCAAACCTGTGACTTGCAGCCCCTCCCCACCATCTCTGCTAATGGCAATTCATTTCTAGTTGCTCAAGTAAAATCTTCCATATGTGACTTCTCACATCACGTACACTCCACCAGCAAATCACTTGGGGACTATCTTCAAAGTATATCCAGAATTTGATCACCACTTCCACTGCTACCACCCTGGCCTAAGTTAACTATATTTTGCTTAATTATTGCACTACCCACCCTGGCTGGTATGGCTCAGTGGATTGAGCGCGGGCCTGCGAACCAAAGGGTTGCCGTTTTGGTTCCAGGTCAGGGCACTTGTCTGGGTTGCCAGCCAGATCCCCAGTGGGGGATGCGCAAGAGGCAACCACACACTGATGTTTCTTTTCCTCTCTTTCTCCATCCCTTCCCTCTCTCTAAAACTAAATAAAATCTTTCATTATTGCACTACCCCATTTCTGTTCCTGTCCTTGGTCCCATTTAGTCTTTTTCACCACAGCAATGAGAATGATTGTTATTGCATAAATTCTATCACTTTATCTCTCTGTTCAAACCCTTTAATAACCTCCCATACATAAAAGCTAAAGGACTTAAATGACCCCTATTATGTCTCTGGACTATATTTTTCTCCCTTGCTTAACTGCTCCAGCCACGTTTCCTTTATGTATTTCAGTTCATTGTTTCAAATGATGAAAGACAGGCAACTAAAGTTGTAAAAATAAGTTCAAGTGACTGAGCGAGCAGAGACGGAACCACATAAGCCACGGTGACCTTTCATAATTCTTCATGACAGTATTGCCTATAATACACAAAGTCCTATCCTAGGTATCTGAAATACAGCAATGGGGTTAAAAAACCATCTTGCACCCTGGTTGGTATAGCTCAATAGGTTGAGCATGGGCCTGTGAACCAAAGGGTCGTGGGTTCAGATCCCAGTTGGGGCACATGCCTAGGTTGCAGGTCAGGTCCCCAATACAGGGTACGTGGGAGGCAACCGCATATTGATGTTTCTCTTCCTTTCTTTCTCTTTCCCTTCCCCTCTCGCTAAAAATAAATCTTTTTTAAAAAAAATCTTGCTCTTCTGGAGCTTGCATTCTAATGGGAAGGAGACAGTAAAGTATGATATAACTATGGTGTAATGCTAAATGTTATGGAAGAAAATAGAGCAAGAAAGGGGGAGAGTGAAGGCCAAGTAGTGATTATCATAAATTTAAATAGGGTCCCTGACCAGTTTCTTCTTCAGCTCCCCATCCTCTTAAAAGCTGGGGTGCCCAGGGCCGTCATTTGACCTCTCCCACTCGGTTGGAATGTCATCCTCTAAAGCGAAAGGTCATGGGTTCAATTACCCTTCAAGGCATTTGCGTGGGTTGCATGTTTTGTCCCCAACAGTCTGAGCGCACATGTGAGAGGCAACTGATGGATGTCTCTCCCCTTTTCTCCCCGCTCCCATCCCCCCTAAAGTGAGGATAAAAAAAATTTAAACAGGGTACTCAAATGTTCATGGCAAGCAGAATTGTAGGTGTTTGAGTATCACATATACAAGGTCTGTCTGTAACAAGTCCAGCTATTGTTAACGGTTTGTGCGACTTTGATGTAACCTGGCAGCCAAGGAGAGTGGACTGGGATGTGCAAACATGAACAATGACGACTTCACTGTGTTAGTCGGGGTGGTAGATGCTGTTGAGCATGTGTACTGTATGGACATCACATTCAAAATGACTGAGCGAGTAGAGCAATGAATCTGCATCAACTTTTACATTAAGCTTGAACATTCCTCCATGGAAACTATTTGGAGAGTCAGAAGCCCACAGCTATGGGCAACTGGTGATGGCAGCTTCATCACAAGCACTCTCATGCATCACATCTCATGCAGCTTTTTGGTGAGACATCGAATCCCCAGTTGACTTAGTACCTCTACAGCCCAAATTTGGTGCCTTGAGACTTCTGACTTTTCTAAAATCGCCTTTAAAAGGGAAGAGACTCCAGACTGTCAATGAGATTCAGGAAAATACGGGGCAGCTGATAGTGATTCAAACTGTGTAAGGACCCAAGGCACCTACTTTGAAGGGGACTGAGGTGTCATTGTCCCACGTACAGTGCTTCTTACATCTTCAATAAATGTCTTTTTCATATTACATGGCTGGATACCTTCTGGAGCCCTCATATATATATTTTGGGAAAGATTATGCTAGGTGAGACAAAGAAAAGTGTAAGAAATTTTCAGACTTTTTACCAACGTTTGCCACTGATTTACTACAGCAGGAAGGTCCAACCATGTATATCAACAACTGACTTTTTTTCCCCCTGGGCTAAGGACTTTAATGGTACTATCTCAAGGGAAACTGGGTTGACTTTTCCCAATAATTTCAATAAAGACTTTTTAAAATTCATAGGGTGATCAAACCCCCCAAAACTTTAATGACTTGTTAATCTGACAGCATTGGCCCATTATCACTATACCACCTTATCATTAGTAGCTTTCCTTTAAAAGTTGTCAATTAGCTTGCAAACTTGTTCAACTTACTTTGTTGGGTTTGCTTAGTTCAAGTTACTCAAGTATACATGTGTAATTACCAATTCTAGAAATGGTAAACAGATGAACCCTGGATTAGATGCAGAACACTGTAGACCAATTTTCTCATTTCTGTGGCTGTACAAACCTTGAATACAAGAATAAACAAATTTTCGAACCCTCCCCTTAGATGTCTTTGCTAATTAACAGAACCCCAAAGTAATTTGTCCTTAGTCACTAGCCATAGCCCTCTTCAGCTTCTAAATTTCCCATAAATGCTAGTTTGTAACCTCTAATAGGCTCCAATGATGTCCTCCCTGAAATTGTCCCTACTTTTACATTCTAACATTTCTTGTATCTGAAATTTGCAAGTAATCAATTACATGGTTCTCTGGAATCCATTTCAAAGATAAAGCACTAACTGGAAATACTAAAAAAATGGAACCTTCCCATTTATAAAGGTACATCAGTAAGTAAAATTGGAATGCTTCCTACATACATCGGCAAAACTTAAAATTGCTCCATATTCCAAACACTTTTTTCTCCCCATGTATATACCATCACCAACACCACCAATTGTGCCTAAAGCCAAAACTAATCTTTTTCTCTAAGCACCATAGTTGTTCAAATTTTCCAGATAAAAGTGAGTGAACACTTATTTTAGATTCATAGGGACTTAAAAACCAGGTTGTTTGCCATCCCCTTTAAGTGGTTCTTTTCCTCATCATGGCACAGGAAAACGGTATTTGTACAGCAGTCCCAACCTCATCGGTAGCTTGTTACCTGCAGTTAACCATGGTCAAAGATATTAAATGGCAAAGGACACCCTGAAACACGTGACCTATTATAGCATATTGTCAAAATTGGTTCTATTTTATTACTCTTAATCTTACTGTGCCTTACAAACTTTTGTTTCCACAGGAAAAAAAGTGTACATAGCGCTTGGTGTTATCCATGCTTTCAGGCATCCACTGGACATCTTGGAACATACCCCTCACAGATAAGTGGGAACTACGGTACTTCCTGCTGGAGAATATAAAAATCCCCGAAGCTGCTCCTGGTGGAAACGACTGGCCCAGGGGTCAGGTAGCTAGCTCTGCAGTTGGAGTTCTGCTCATTTACTGCTTAGTAATTACACCAAGGGTTTTTTAGTTTTCTTTTAGCACATTGGCTTACATTTATATAATGCTGGAAATGCTTGTGGGCATTTTCACAGGTCCCATTTATTTGTCAAAGGACAGCATAATGAATAGTGAAAGCCTAAAAGGTATGTTCAGTGTTAAATGAACTCAAAAACGGCCATTTGCAACTTAACTGCTCTCCTGTATAAAGCATCAAAAACTTAATACAAGTACTAGTCTTAAACAGTCACACAAGTCTAAGCCACATTTATTTGCACATGTAATGGGCAACAGATACTCCAAATTCATACAAATTTATAAAACGAAGGTAATAATCACTTGGTACACTTGTGTTATCTTGTTTACAGATTCAAGTGTAAATGAACTTTATTTTGTAAACTTTTCATACAATACTTAAACAAAAATTCTTAAAAACACTTATTGGCATGTTTCAGTTAGAGCCAACACAAAGGTTAAGACAAGACCACAAACTCAAAAACCAAGTTTAGAATATATTTTTCTACCTCCCTCCCCTGGAAAGAAGTGATTATTTTAACAGATGTATATGCTGCATCACAAATGAAAACAAAAGAATGATGCTCCCATAATTGTGAGGAAAATGCCAACCAAATCATACTGTTTTCATTTATATACCAAATATATGGTGTAAATATGAGAAAGAGGGAAATGCTTGGATGAAAATTAGGGAAATTAGAAAAAGTAGATCTTAAGAACTATGCCCCCCCCAAAGCTGCAAAGACTTGACTTTGACAATGCAAAATAATTTTCTAAGGCAAATAAAAGTGAGGAAACCTTCAGACATTCTAATTATGTTCAGTATCTAGTGATAAAAGCTGAAAATGATATCAAGGGGCTACTTATTATACAAGTGTCGAGGACATCCCAAAACTAATGAAAGAAATGCACATTTATTTCTACAAAAGCAACATATGATACAGAATTAGAAGGGAACAGACTCAAAGATTTACCTATTAAAATATACAGAATCTTACTGAAGAGTATAGGATATTTAAAAAAGATGACAAGGGATGTTAATCTTTTTTATTATAATTATTTTTTTACATATTTTGGAACCTCACATAATTTTGATAAATAACTCTTACAAAATTATGCAAAAAGTACAAGAATGTCTGGTAAACAAACAGTCTGTATTTTCCAAAAAGATTTTTTTACAACATGCAATTCTTAAGGCAGCATCCTCCTTACAAGGAAAGGTAATCCTTTTACTCATCAAGAAATCTTCTGCTGCAAATTGGCTAAGAAAGCCTGGCTTCTTCCATTAACGCCTTTTGTCTTTCCTGTCTGATTTTCGGTCTCTTTCACTTCTTGAAGATCTTTTGCCTGATCGACTACTCTCTGATATAGACCTCTTTCTGTCGGACCGGGAATTCTTATCCTTTGATCCTTTTGTATCTCTACCACTGCCACCTTTTGAAGATTTGTGACTCCTTTCTAGTCCTGATGTATCCCTTCGCTTCCGCTCCACGCTCCTTCTGTGCTTCCTGTCTCTATTATGTCCCCGACCCCTACTCCGACTTCTGCTCTCACTACTGCTAGTAGTGCTGCTGCTGCTGTCTCTGCTGCTGCTGCCGCTTGTACTAGAGCTGCTACTGGAACTACTTCGACTACTGCTGCTGCCACTGCTGGAACTGCTTCCACTGCTGCTACTGGTTGAACTGCTACTGGAACTACTGCTGCTGCTGCTCCGACTTCTACTCTTGCTTGTTTTATTTCTAGCTCGACCTCTACTTCTGCTCCTAGTTTTGGTTTTGGATTTGCTCTCTGAATGTACTGTCAAGAGTGGCTCTACTGCCATCTCAGTAAGTTTTACGGATTCTACAGGCATCTCCTTCCTCTCAGGTAGTAAATGCCCTTGCTCCTGAATAGCCTGAGGTGATGACTCTAAAACAGCTAATGGCAAAGTCTCAGGTTGAGAGGAAGGTTGGGGTTGGACTACTGGTTGGGACTGAGATAGGGGCTGAGGCTGAGGCGGGGGCTGAGCCAGAGCCATAGGCTCAGGTTGAGGCTCAGATTCTTTCTCTTCTTTGTCCTCAGGCTCATGTTCCATTTCTAGAGCATTAGCATTCTCTTTTGCAGGAGAAAGAGACTTGCATTCTTTATCTGGCTCAACTTCAAATTCCATTTCTGGCTCCAATTCCTTGTTAGTTTCATTTTCTGAAGGTTCTACACTTTCAACCTGGTGGGTTTCCATTACCTCCTGCTCAGCACTGACATTTTTGACACTCTCCACCATCTCTAGCACATCCATAACTTCAGGCTGACTATCCTGCTGCTTCTCACTTTCCCTTACCTCAGTTTCCTCTTCCATCTTAGCCTCCATCTCCTGTTTTTGTTCCTCCTCCTCCTGTTCTTTCTCTGCATCACTCTGAACTATACTTATTTCCTTTTCCTCTTCCTCTCCTGCTTCCTCTATTTCTACATCATTGTGCTGATTACCTGTCTCCTCCAACTCTTCCTCTCGCTGAGCCACCTTACCCTCTTCTTGTTCCGCCTTCTGTTCTTCGTTTCGCACCACCTGTTGTTGTTGCTCTTTTTCCTTCATTGATTGTCTTCTAGGCCTAGCCTCCATTTTATTTATTTGTTCTGCAAATTCGAGGCGTCTACCTTCAAATAAAGCTAAAGAATAAAAATTTACATGTGTAAAATTTACTGTGGTTAAGCAAATCCGTCACAATTTGACCCCTGGCCACAAACTGTCATTGAGTTTTATCTCTATGTCTTTTTGTAAAGAAATGAAGACAAAAAAACTAATTATGGCAAGTAAGTAATTCCCAATTGACATAAAATGACAAAAGAAATAATCCACCCAAAACCTATATATAAATTAGTCACAGGCAACACTACATCATATTACCTAAGAGATAGACAAAAAGGACGGTCTTTGGCTATTTAACTTCATGCTAGTTGTAAAAGAGCAAAACTTCCTTCAAATAATCACTTTTAATGGTGTATCATGCATTACTTTTCCTGATCCTAAGAAGGAAGGCCATCTCACCACCATCTTAGCAGTGTCTGCCCTTCCGTGTGCGCTCCCTCTCTGGACTACATTGATGTTCTCAAGTTCAGCTTTTCTTGCTTCGTTAGTATTTATGTCTGGCTACTAAAGTTATCAGGCAAAAAGTCATACCATCCAAATGCCTAAGAAATGCTCATGCATTAAGCACTGCCTACAAAACATAAGTTTCTGGTTAAACTCCATCATGAAACAAATGCTCCCACACTCCAAACACATTAGCATTATACTTTAACAATCAACTATTAAATCACAACCTATTATAGGAAATAAACAAATGTTTATCTGTGAGTGTGTTACCTTATGCATTAGGAATAATGGACTTCACTTACCATTCATTTTTCTCTGTGACTCTTCTATTAGTTTTTGGGTAGCTGGACACATTCTTCCAGGAATATAGAACAAATGGGGCTTTGTCTTAGTTCTTATATATTTAATTATCTTGGCATTGTGCTCATTCCACTCTTCTTGCTAAAGAAAAGGTAAAAAGGTCAGTGTTTTTATAAACATGAAAGATCACCAATTTTAGAATTCTAAAATACTACTCACCAGCTGTGCAAGCTCAACCTTCTGTTCCAAAAGCCGCAGTTCTGTCTGTTTAGCACGCCTCTCTTCAAATAGTTCTCTCCTCTCATTTTCAACCTGCTTTCTCTCTTCTTCTGCCTGTACTTCAAGTTTTTGTTCAATTTCCTGGCGTCTCTTTTGCTAAAGATAAAACTGAACTTTAAAATCTTATTACACATCCTGATTATGTGAAGCATTACAATTTTACTAAGTTATCTGCATATAAGTTTCACATTTGCAATTTAGGGTACCAACTAATTCAAACAGTACTACTTAACATCTGATACTGGTGAAATTTCTCTTTCAGAAAATGGGGACTAAAGCTTTTCTGTGTAAAAATCTGAATTTTAAAGCCATTAGCCAATATCAGTAACAGTTCTATTCCGACATGACTCTGAGGTATTAACTGCACACAGAAAAATGTCTTTGTAAGTTGTCTTCAGTTATTCTTCCTAAATAAAAAAATGACAGATACAATGTCCTAAAGTAGTTAATATGTCATACCTTCTCTCCATCCATTAAAAAAAACTATGCTTACTCTTCACATTAAAACACCTTTAAGCTTTATATATTCTCTAGTAAAATTAACACATAAAAGCTGAAATAAGTTAATTAACCTCCTATAAATGAACTGTTATCTCCCTTTCCTCTGTAAGTTGCCCCCGAGAAGCAAAAATTTGGGTCTTCAACTCCACAGACTTTCAGCAAAATAAAAACTACTAGAAAGATGACACAGTTAAATAAACTGTGGAGGGCAGTAAACATTTAAGCTTTTGCTTCTAGAGTCCTAAGTATTGCCCCTGAATGTGTAAATAAGTCTAAAAAATTAGAATTACTGAAACTAGTAGCAATGATGAGTTCGATACCCTTGCTCAAGAAAAAGTACTTTGAAGCCTAAATGGACTTGTCCAAGACCACAAAACAAGGCTGGTATAAAGCTGAGGCCAGAGCTCAGGTTCTCTTGAGTCACAGACCACAGTTCTTTCCACTACAAAGAAGTTCACTCAATTGGTTCACAGCACCTTAAGAAAAGACCAGTTAACAAGTGAACGACTTCAAAAAGCTTTACATTTTTCACTAGCTTCATTTCAGGTTGCAACTAAATCTTAAGAGCTTTCTGACTCTTTTTAAAAACACGCAAGCAACTACATTAACAACTTAAGTAAAGGAAACAAAGGGAAAATTGCATAAATACCCTTTCAGTAGCAACAGTGGATTCTTGTTTAAATTTCTGAAGGGTGCCCATCAACAAGCCAAATATTCGCCGGTTCCTAAAGAACAAAAGAAAATTCGCTCTTAGTAGGAATCCCATTTAAATCTGCCATTTCCTAAAAAGAAACATAGTACATGTACTTCAACAACTGCTTAAATTTTTTTTTTTTTTTTGTTAAAGATTTTATGTATTTTCAGAGAGAGGGAAAGGGAAAGAGAAGGCGAGAAACATCAGTGTGAGAGAGAAATCAGGTGGTTGCCTGTTGCACGTCCACTGGGGTCCTGGCCCACTACCGAGGCATGTACCCTAACAGGGAATCAAACCTGTGAACTTTCCCTTCACAGGCTGGTGCTCAATCTACTAAGCCACACCAGCCAGGGTTACTTAAATTTTCTTAAAATTGCATTATTTGACAGGGGTTTCTTTTCCCCAGAAATCACGAAAGGTACCTTTGCTTTCCCTTTTCATCCATATTTTGATCCTGGATAAGGTCTCTCCTTGTGCGTTCTTTGGAGGTAGCTACAACTGAAGACTGCAAAGCTGGCTGCAGGAGAAAAGAAAATCTCAGTAACTTAACAAGCATATGGGTGGTACTCTCCGAAATGTTCTAAGATGAAAATACTATATTCATCCTCTAAGAAGTTCTTTTCATCTCAATTACCTTTTTAACATCATCATCCTCTGGGTCGCTTTCTTGGCGTGATTCTCTCCGTGTCCGACGCTCCCCGCCCAGCCTGTTGTAGAAAAAATAATTTAAGTGACCACTACAGAATTTGACTGAAGTGTATACCAAGGGCAAGTGACTACCTTTTCTAGTACTCTTTTCCAGAAGCCTCATTCTATCAGTCTCCATCGAATTTTATACTCTCTTCCAGTAGTGCGGACAAAATATATCATCAATGCCTGATCCAGATTCTGATCTCCCTAATCCTCAAACTGGCTAAGTTTTTGTAGTATGAGCCAGAAAAGCAGCAGCAAGTTACTATTTTCTCAATCTCACTCATCTCGACCATTATTATGGTTAGTAGTTATCACCAATGCAAAACTGAGTTTTGAGAGATACTGTGTGTCTCAGTCACCAAAAATAACCACATAGGATGGTCTGCTCATAAATTCCTATCTGGGCAAGACATGGCAGGTAGTCACATCCCAGGTGTAACAGCTTCCTTAGCCAAGATCAATCTTTATGTCAGTTGAGCTCTGTCCACTACTCTTATGAATCTAGGATAACATACCTTTGAAATGTCTCAGTGATTTCAAGACCCCTTGAAGATACAACCACAGGCGCCATAGCACAGGACCACAACGCCCTCACTGTTGTTATATTCCCACACACAATCTCTATGTGCAGTTAATGTTAACTACCCTGTATCCACTAACGTAAAAGAAGTCTCTCCACTTTGCTTTCTATACAATTCTAGAGATTTCCCTGCTTTGCCTTCTCCAGACTACTTAATCTACCACCAATAGATTTCAGGTAACTCTCATGTCTTCTTCTTTTATTCTAATGTATAAAATAAGCTGCAAAATTGCTGTTCTCCAGAGTATTTTCTCAATCCATTAAGATTTTGTCCCTGGGCATGTATTCAAAATTTTGGCTCATATAAACTCTTATAAAACTTTTCTATAGGCTGGACACATTTCATTGACAAAATATTCATTAAATGTTTACATCTGAATGGAACCTCAGAAAATAAAACACATTTAGTATGCCTTCAGAATCTTTTTTTCAACATACCTACTGACTGCCCCTTCAAGGTCTCTCTGTTTGGCTGGGGGTCCTCCTCCACTATCTGAGAATCCACGCCTGTGATTAAAAATGTCCAACACAAAGCACTTGAAATTTAAGATAAATGATATTTCCATTTAGCAAGAAAAATTAAACTTTTAAATATCCTTCCAATAAAAGCAACCTTCAATGGGTATTCATTCCAAGATGCTTTTATAGCATTTTAAAAAATCCACGAGAATAAACTTTACACAAAAATGGTAGCTAATATATTCTTAATCTTCAGTTCTGCATGTAAATGAAGTTCTGCCATAACTGCAGAAATTACAACTGATTACAGCTTTAAACACAAACATTTCTAACACTGGTTCTACCATGAATTTTGTTTAAAACGCTGTTAATTTAATATAAAACCACCATTAGTTTAGCATATGAGTTAAGTCATAAGGAAATCTTACCTCAGCAATAAACTACCACGTCCTCTACCTCCACCAGGACCAGAAAGGGCCAGCAATCTGGCTTGGATGGGCCTACAACACATTTACAAATCAGTGTAAAAATCACATGTGGACACATCTAATGTATTTCATTCACTGGTGCGGTTCATCATAAGGAGAAAATAACCCGGAAAGTTCTCAAAAGACGGATCAAATCTACGTATTTGAAAAAGGACAGGAAACACTATTTAACTTCCTTAATTTTTCAATATCAGCTTTCACACAAATCATATTGACCTCGATGCCACTACACATTAACAGGCTTAGATCAGTTCCTGATTTTGCCAACCCCAAGAAAGCTGCACGTGGGCATGAGTCTGGCAGCGAGGCGGCGACGGGTGTCCCGGGAGGGCCTCAGGGCCAGCCCGGCCTGGTGGTCGTCCGCGGGGAAAGGGGCTTTGTGCTGCAGTTCCGGGCCTGCAGAGCCAAGGGCGGGAATCCGAAGTCCCGGCCTTCCCACAGGCCTGGAAGCCAACCGGCGCACGCTCGATCCGCTCTCCTTCCTCACGCACCTGAGCCCGAGGACCTATGGCCGGGGGCCTTGGAGACTCTTCACCTCACTGAAGATCGGTTTCGACCGCTGCCTCGGAAACAGGCCGCGACGTTATAGCCTTCTCATAGTTGGTCGCCCTCCCCGCCCCCAATTCACCCTGGTTTGATGGCTGCCTCTCGGCGCCGGCATTGCTCATACGGCCCTTACCTCACGTCATTCGGATCCCGCCCGGTGAGCTTGCGAATATTCTCATCCACGTTCTTTAGGCTCTCTTTGGCCTTTTCCAGCTGCTCCTGCAAAGTTCTCACTGCGACCGCCATCTTCTCCCCGCAGCAGGCTTCGAGACTGCTCCACAGGCCGCCCCTGGGTCTGTCGTGCCGCCAGAGGCGAGGAGACTGACAGCTGGGCTCAGCCAATGACGGTAGGCGTTGTTTTCGGCCTCAACCACTCAGCGAACGGAAGGGAGAGAATCTTCCGGTTTGCGACTCTGAGCCAATGAAAAGTCCGCCAATCGGTCATCTCCCCCCCCTTCAGTTAGCTGCGGGTGCCTGGGTTCTGCTTCTAACGCAGTGCCGGGGCGGGTTTTTGAGTCCTTGGTCTTCGGAGAGGCGGGCTCGCGGGCTGGCCCTTGTGGAGAGGACTGTGGGGTTTGGCAGCCCTTTTAACTTCTGTTTTGACGAGCTTTAGTTTTAGCCATTTAATTACATCAAAGTGAGTCGGAGGCGAGTGTATTCTCCCACACCCCATCAATGATTAGGAAAGGGTGCGGCCGTTGTGTGGTGCGCATGCCCAGAGAGTGGGGGGCTCAGGCTTCCCAGATTAGGTTGAACCTGAATGGGCAGAGGGAAGCAAAGAATGAAGAAACAGGAAAAGTCCTTTATCTTAATCCGATAGCCAACAGTTATTTTGGGACACTGTATGAAACGCTTTACGAGTGTTAAGCCTCTTAAAAGCTTGAATAAAATGCCTGTTTTTCCTGATAAGGAAATTGAGTGTGGGGATACTGTTATTGTCCCTAGGTCTTGCCAGCCTAGAATCACAGTCTGATCAGACCTTGTGCAAGGCTGTACTGGAAGAGAAAAGCGGTGATGAGACAGATGAGGCAGACATTAGCCTCTACACCTGGCCTAGAGCTGGTTAGTTTAAGATGTGGTCCAGGGAGCGGTGCTATTGTTGGTTGTGTGTGATATAATCTAACTCGTTCTGCTCTACCTGCATTGCCACCCGAAATATATTTGCAAATATGTTTGCAAATTATAGCTCATAAAACATTTACTCACAATGTTACTGTTAGACATGCACGAGAAATGGAGGCTGGAGGAACCGGATGATCTGATGCAAGTGCCTTTATTTGATGTTTCTCATACACTGCAGCCCCCAGGGGCAGGCGAGAGTGGTGTTTGTGTGGGATAGGGGACGGGGTTAGTCTCTTGTTCTTGTGAGCGGGTGCTTCAGGTTTTCAGGATGTGAGCCGGGACAATGGATTAGGTAAAGCGCTGGGCTGTTCCCAGGTACAGGAGGGTCAGTCGGACCACCAGCTGTTGTGGCTGATTCCAGATGTCTATTGTGCGCGTTGGGAGAGTTTTGATTAAGCCCCGGGCTATCAATTGAGTTGGAATAACTGAGTCATGAGCAGTCCAGAGGGTTGGAAAACTGGCCTGACTGGGTCATGAGCAGTCTGGCGGGGTGAGAAACTGGCCTGACTTTTTCAGTTACGAATAACGCTTGGATTCTCATTTCACATCTATCAGCCAGGCATCCTCCTGGCACCCCTCCTGGCACCCCTCCTGGCACCAAGCATTAGCAGGCCAACTGTATTTAACCCCAGACACCATTTTAATTCACCCTACTTTTAAATGCTCCTCTGGTGTATGAACAGTAACCTAGGCCTTAAAGATAAATCCTAGAACAAGGTAGTGTGGTTCCCTCTTCTCTGGAATTTATAAACTGCTCTAGTAGCAAAGATCATTCATGTACTCATTCATTCAACAAATATTTAATGAGTGCATGTTATGTGCCAGACACTATTCCAAGAACTTGGATACATCAGTGTACAATATAGATCTCTATTCTCAAGGAGATTAGGATGAGAAAGTATGGAGATAGAGGACAAACATCAGTAAATTAACTAGCACGTTAGTGAAAGAGCAGAATATACCACCCCAAAATGTGCCAGGTTGGCATATGAATTATTCTGAGATGAATGCAGTTAAGACCCCGCAGATTAAGAAAAACTTTTAGCCCTGATGGGTGTGGCTCAATTTGTTGGACATCGTCCTGCAAACCAAAAGGTCACTGGTTCAATTCCTGGTCAGGGCACATGCCAGAGTTGGGGGTTCTAAGCACATACAAGAGGCAACCAATTGATGTTTCTCGCCCTCCCTTTCTCCCGCCCTCTCGCTCTAAATAAATAAGTATTGAAAAGAAAAACCTTTTACCTTTCCCTAACTACTGAAAATAATTTAGTTATGGGGCCTGGTCAAGGAAGAGAGCTATTACCAGAGTTAACTTTTCTTTCATTCTTTTAAAATTAAGTTTATTGGGTGACATTGGTTACTAAGATTATATGTCTCAAGTGTACAATATTATAGTACATAATCTGAGAGAGAACTTTTTATCTGACAGGCTTACTTGCATGGCAATGCAAAAATCTATCTGATTACCAAATACCTGCTCCTTTAAAAAATACTTTATTTTATTTTTACAGAGAGGGGAAGGGAGGGAGAAAGAGAGGGAGGGAAACATCAAATGATTGCCTCTCGCCTGCTCCCAACTGGGGACCTGTACTGTAACTCAGGCATGTGCCCTGACTGAAAATCAAACCAGCGACCTTTTGGCTAGCAAGCCTACACTTAATCCACTGAGCCACACTAGCCAGGGCAGTATCTGTTCTTCTTTCTGTGAACTGTCCTCCCTTCATTTGAAGCTCTGGTTCCCTATTCCATTCCTTAAGTTAGGACAGCATGTAAGTCTCAATTGCCTAACTTCCTTTGGGGGTCTCATATTTTTATGGAGCTCTTATATTCATGAGATTGTATTTATTTTTCTCTTATGAATCTATTTTATGTCAACTTAATTAGTAAACTAGCCAACAAACCTGAAAGGGTAGAAGGAAAACTTTTCCACTCCAACATTAGAAGCAGAGATATGCTATTGAAAAAACAAAGTAAAATTAGGTAAGAGGGATGAAGATTAATGAATATTTCTTTCTGATTCTGAATATACTTGATGTCATTGATCCATATTAGAATCCTATGTCGTGGGCAGTACCTGAACCAGGAGAATGTGGTAACGGTAGATCCTAACACCAAATAAAACCGTTTTTCTGTTACGTAGCAGCTAGGAATGAGCGGCCAGAGGGGAAATAAAGGAGGATCCTTGTCTGGTACAAGCTAATAAATAACTTAAAAAAGAGAGACACATCTCTCCCATTGATTTAGCAGTCCTAAGCCCCATCTAATAAGATTGCCAGGTGTTCTGAACATCACAGGCAAAATTATAATAGCGCAAGACGAAGCGAGCCCTTGAAATTCTATGTGTGTTGTCTCCAGTAGCTGGGAAAGAAAGCCTTTGTAATTGTTCCAAGGTCTGAAAGGGAGAAGGGGAGGGGAACCTAGAAGCTGACTAAAGTATATAACCCCTGAATCCCGATAGTTGGGGCACTCAGATTAGCTGAGGGCCCACTTGTGGCCAGGTGCTCAAGTGTATAAAACGAACTTACTAACAACTTTATTTTCTCTACACGTGGGGCATTCAAACTAGCTGTATACCTGCCTGTAGTTTAATGCTCAAGTGTATCTCATAAATAAATTTGCTATCTCATTTCCACTATACATGCTGTGTCTCGCCTGAATTCTTCTCTTGCCAGCAAAGTAAGAACTGAGGAGGGAGAGCACCCTGACTTGGGTCTCCCCAGTAACATTTTCATGAGAAAATGCTTTTAAAGTTAATCAACACCAGGATCTATTCCTGTTTCCAAAGGATCTGGTATTTGGATTGTGGACAATTTAACATAGTCTACTTTATGTGATGGGGGAAGGGGAGAGGAATCATTAAAATGCTGTGTTCAACATTTAGTAGGTGCTTAATGAATTTTTTTCCCTCTATTCTTCAAAATATTCTAAGACCACCTTGGCTGGGTAGCTCAGTTGTTTAGAGCATCTGTCAACATTCCAAGGTGGTAGGTTCAATCCCCAGTCAGGGCACATATAAGAATCAACCAATGTATGCATAAATAACTGGAACAACAAATCAACGTCTGTCTCCCTGCTCTGTCTTCTCCTCCCTCCTCTCTAAATTCAATAAATTAAAAAACTCAAAATATTCTAAGACCCCCATGTTATTGTAGTTTGAGAAATAATCTTCTTAAATTGGTCAATTGCTTACTCTGACCTCAGTGGTGAACTTGGATTCCTTCTGTTCCTTGATGGTGGTGATAAAGGAAGAATGCAATTGGAACATAAAGGACCTGACTTCATATATGGGAAATTTTAGTGCTGGATAAATGGTTGCAAAATTACACTATTTAGTGTTTTCGAAAGCTTAGGCGGAACTTTTACGCTTGACTTATGTGATGACCAAATAAACTGATCTAAACATTAGAAGGACATGTAGGAAAAAAAGTCACTATAATTCTGATTATGGAACATGATCTTACATTCCTGTGAAAGGATATGAAGAGTTGAGAGGTTGTCAGCAATTTGAAAAAACTTAGTATGTTAATTTTTGGGAAGCAATGAATTGATTGGAAAAAAAATCTGCTTTATCAATTTTTAAGAAAAGAACTAATCAAATGCTAAGCAACACATTTATGCCAGATTTGCCACATTTAAGAGGTGCATTCATCTAACATATGTATTTGCACCTTTGTAGTTGTTTCACATCTGTCACAGATTTTTTAAAAAAGATTTTATTTTCTTTTTAGAGAGAGGGAGAAAAAGAGAGAAACATCCATGTGAGAGAAGAACATCAGTTGCCTCTACTAAGCCTCCCAACCTGGGACAAACTCGCAGCCCAGTCCTGTGCCTTGATGGGGGATCCAACCTGCCACCTTTCCCTCTGTGGAACAATACCCAACCAACTGAGCCTCACCTGTCAGGTGTCACAGATTCTTATGAACTTCATTCCACAGTGACAGTTGCTTTTCTGAAGTCTTTAGCACTTTCCCCCATTCTCCTAATCCTCAGATTAATTTGCGTTTCCTGGTTCAAGCATATCTTGTTCTTTGCTTACTCCCTTGTCCCTTACACCCCTTCTAGTGAACTTCCTGGTGGCAAAACGGCTGTAAAGCTTTTTGCATACCTTGGCTTAATCTAATATGGATTGTGAAGATTTCTCAATGTATCTAAATTGATATATTCACTCTCTTTTTTTTGAGAGTTTTTATAAGTATTTGAGCCAAATCGACATGCTGAAGAGCAAGATCTCAAATGCTCCTTATTCACTGTTTTTACAACTTTTCATATTGAACATATGGCAAGAAATGAACGCTTTTGATGAAGCAAATAGACATTCTTATCGGTTCATCTAACTCATAGGAAGTTAACACAGAGGAAGCAGTGGGAGCTCCTTCGGTATTATCCCACGCCGCCCGCCTCCGCGCTATCACAGTGGCACCAGCTGTTCACCCCAGGGGAGAAACTCGGTAATCATAGAGCTGCCTGAAAGCCGAGATAGAAGGAACCGGAAGTCGTTTTTGTTTTTTTTTTTTTTTTTTTTTTGGTCCCCCAGCCCGGGGGCCGGATTGGGTCTCTGCGGATTTGGTTTGGTTTGGTTCCGGCAGCTGTCAGACTCTCTCGTTTGGCCGGAGGGCTCGGCAGCCCTGGGGTGGGCTCGCCCGAGTACCGGGCTCCCTCCAGTACCAGCCTTCAGGAAAGTAATTGACCTCCTCGGTCTCCTAGCAACGAGGGACTGGCTGCTGACGGCGAGAGCTGCGGCGCAGTCCAAATCGCTCAGGCGCTAGCCGGAACCCAGGAGCCCGGCCCAAACGGGAGCCGAAAACCAGAGCTTGCAAGAATAAGCAGGAAATGGCGGACGAGGCGTTGTTTTTGCTTCTCCATAACGAGATGGTGTCTGGAGTGTACAAGTCCGCGGAGCAGGGGGAGGTGGTGAGTGCTGCCACAGGCGCCCGAGACCCTATTGCGGTGTCACTCTTTGTTTTCCCCTCATTTCTTTCCTTCAACCCCTGTCCCATCACCACCCAACACCTCACGATGTGTAGACAAGCTGGTCTACCTGCAGGTGTCGTAAGTCCTAGAACCTGTCAGCTGTCTTCGGTCTTTTATCTGCTTCTCTTTAGCATTTTCTACTATTTGGTACTTTTTTGGTCCATTTCCATGGACCTGTGTCCTGCAGGTCGCAGTTTTCTTACTTTTAGTGTTGTGTCTCCCTTAGTTTACGGCAGGGTCCCTTACTTAATTCTTATGCCATTTCCAGCACTTCTGAGCCACCCACTGCGCAGACCTGCTCCAGCCTCAGAATGTTGTCCCTCCCTCCTTTATCCCAAACCCTTAATATCGCTCCACGCAACCGGAAGACAGAAGCCTAATGAAAGTTGAGGTCAGAGCAAAAGAAAGTTTGCAGGCATTACTGTAATTAGGAAACAAATTAATTAATTTAAAAAATATTCAGTGCCCATTATGTTAGAGCTAGTTTCTAGGTGCTGGTGATACAGTAATGAAGGAAACAATGGCCCCATCCTTGTGGAAATTACTTCTTATATGTGGCAATCTTTATTCACACATTGATTCATTCAGAAAATAGTCACCTTGCATTGTGGGCGCGACACTGTGCTAGATGAATAAAATAAAACCCCTGCCTCACTGTCGTTGGGGAATAGGAGTTTAATGAATACTTAAGGTATTTGATGGTAATTAGGTATAGAATCATGGCATTGAAGCAAACCTTTTATAAAATGAGATATTCCAAAGTCATGCTCAAGTTAGAAACCCTTTCTATAATGTTGTTGATAAAGAGGGGCGGAAGTGGGGGTAGGAAAAGCATCCTAGGCAAAGGTGAAGAAAGACATAGAGCTAAAAGAAGGTTAAGTATTTAAATATGCTTAAGTATGTATATTTCATTTTGACTAGATTGAATGATAGAGAGTGAAACATATTGAGAGCTAAAACCAGAAAGAGCCTTGTATGATTAAAGAATTTGGACCTCTCGGTGGAAGATTTAAAGGGTTTTTAAGAAGGGGGCCCTGGCTGGTGTAGCTCATTTGACTGAGCATGGGCCTGTGAACCAAAAAGTCGCTGGTTCAATTCTTGGTCTGGGCACATGCCTGGGTTGCCAGCCAGGTCCCCAGTGCGGGACACATGAGAGGCAACCACACATTGATGTTTCTCTCCCTCTCTTTCTCTCTAAAAATAGATAAATGAAATCTTTTAAAAAAGGGTTTTTAAGAAGGAGAATGACATGGCCCATTTGTGTTTTAGAAAGAGGGGCTGGCTGGAGAGGGAAGATCCTGTACTGAAAAGACCCATTTATTGCAGGCACCCAGGCAGGAGATGTTGAAGATCTGAATTAAGACAGGGATAGAGAGAAGCGGAGTGATCGAGTTTGAGAAACAGGAGGGAGAATCTCTAGGACTTGGTTAGGTATAGGAGTGAGAGTTGAAAATTATCCCTAGGTTTTTAGCTTGAGCAACTGGGTTGCTTGGAGAGGAATAAGGGAGAAGAAAGAGATGAAGATAATGAATTATTTTTGGACAGGTTGTAATTTTCTGATGCCTATAGGATATCTAGGCAAAGGTATTGCCAGTTTGTAAACTACAAGAAGGATAGTTTCTTAGTCTGTTCCAGCTGCTGTAAAAAAAACAAAACAAAACAAAACAAAAAAAAAAACCATAGGTGAGGTGGCTTATAAACAACAAAATTTATTTCTCACAGTTCTGGAGGCTGGGATGTTCAAGATCAAGATGCCTGCAGAATCTGTGTCTATGAAGTTCTGCTCCTGGTTCATAGATGCCTTTTGGCTGTGTCTTCACATGGCAGAAGGGGACTAGCTAGCTCTTTGGGGTCACTTCTTTCAAGGCGCTAATCTGATTCTTGAGGACTCTCATGATGGAATCACATCCCAGGAGTCCCACCTCCTAATACCATCACATTGAGGAGTAGAGTTTCAATATATGAATTTTAGGGGGACACAAACATTCAGTCTATGGCAGATGGGCATGGTACATATCATTATGTACCATGGTTCATTGGTAGATATCATTAGGAAGACTTCAGGAAGAGTACTGGAAATGAAGCAAATTCTCTTGTTATTCAGATCCATCTGTAATAGAGATTATTTTCAAGTTACAGATTTTTACTATTATCACCAACCAGTAGTTATTAATGTTTAGCATCTGTGTTAAGTGCTGAGTAGCAGACATTTGCTGTTTGTGCTAAGCTAGCCTTCCTTTCCCCCAACAATAATTAGTAGTATACCTTTTCACTCTTTATCGTACTATCCCTGTTCCACCCAACCCCCAATGTGTGCATTCAGTTCTCTTCATTTTCTCTCTCCAATTTCTTTCTCTTTTCCAGCTCTTGCCCAGGAAAATCATCTTTTTTTAAAATCCCTCTTTTCCCTAATGTATTAACCCAAAAGGAAAACAGAGCTGTTGTAATCATGACTGGTGATTTTAAGAGGTATGCTAGTCATAAATGAGAAAAGAAATTCATAAGTTTTGAATCATTTAAACCAGTCTTGATGATTGGAATCCATATTGGAATCAGGGTGTAAGAGGGTTCATTGTGGCCCCGGCCTGGTAGCTAAGTTGGTAGAGCATCGTTTCATGTGCCAAGGTTGTGGGTTTGATCCCTGGATGGGGCACATACACGAGTCAACCAATGAATGTGTAAATAAATGGAATAACAACTCAACCTACCTCTCTCTCCCTCCTTTCTTCCTTCCTCTCTCTCTAAAAATCAATCAGTAAATTTTTTTAAAAGACTGTTGGTTGTGTTATTGGCTCTACTTTAAGTGTGCTTCAAATTTTTTTATAATAAAAAATGTAAAAGAGCCTGGCTGGTGTAGCTCAGTGGATTGAGCGCGGGCTGGGAACCAGAGGGAACCATACACTGTTCTTTCTCCCTCCCTTCCCCTCTCTCTGAAAATCTTTATTTATTTATTTTAGAGAGAGGGGAAGGGAGGGAGACAGAGAGGGAGAGAAACAGCAATGTATGGTTGCCTCTCACATGGCCCTCATGGGGACCTGGCCCGCAACCCAGGCATGTGCCCTGATTGGGAATCGAACCGGGACCCTCTGGTTCCCAGCCTGCGCTCAATCCACTGAGCTACACCAGCCAGGGCAAAAAAAAAAATTTTTTTTAAAAAGTAAAAGAACGACACACAATCCTCTTCTCCAAAAATGGGTTTTATATATTTTTTTAGACATAAAGTAGTAAGTTTTGAAATGAAATAAAGGACCAGGACCAATGTTCTTACCTTCCAAATCAGTGATTTTCAAACTATGTTAGACTGGAATTAAATCTTTAAAAACTGAATAATTGGGTATTTACCTTTATTGAGAGTAGGTTTTTTAAAAGAAAGGTTAATGGATAAAATATTTTCAGGTTTAATTTTCTTAAAAATGTGGTGCCTACCAGTGAGCACTCACATATGCCAAAGGAAATGAATAAGTAGTAACATAAGAAGGTATTTACTAGGACTTACTTTAAAATCTCGTGTGATCATAGTTAGTCTTTGAGAATGTCTACATATATAAACATACTTCCTGCTAATCAGTATGTTCCTGGGTGATTCTACAGAGTAGATTGTTCTACAAAGAGCATCCTGACGTACAGGTGCTCATTCCACCTGAGCTTGTTTGGGAATGAGTGTGGAGAATAACAGAAAAACCAAGGATAGTGATAGGTACAATAATAAATATATCTACAGAGTGTTATGGTAAGCTTAGGGCCCAAAGGAGTATTGGAAGGTTTCTGGGAGGATGTGATACTTACTATACTTGAGCTGAATTTGAAAGATTAACAGTTTAGGGAACAGCATTTACAAAGGTATGGAGGAAGAAGTTCCATATACATGGAACTATGGACTTGCTGCAGAAATTTTAGAGTGGTAGAAGGAAGGATGTTTGTGGATATGTGGCTATTAGTGATTCTGCTTAACTAGCCAGGGATTGTTTAAGGAAAGGCACAGAATGTCATGCTAAGGAGTTTGGACTTGACTTTGAAGAAAGGGGAAGAAGTGCTGAAAGATCCAGTAGAGATCTAACATGATTTTTTTAAAAAAAGATTTTATTTATTTATTTTTAGAGAGAGGGGAAGGGAGGGAGAGAGAGAGAATAACATCAATGTGCAGTTGCCTCTCATGAACCCCCCACTGGGGACCTGGCCAGCAACCCACGCATGTGCCCTGGTTAGGAATTCAAACAGCTTAGTCCGGCGCGCAATTCACTGAGCCACACCAGCCAGGGCAGATTTGTTTTTAGAAAGTCTATACTAGAACTACAGAAAATAAATCAAAGGAAGAAAACTAGAGACAAGGAGATCAGTTGGAAGGCTCTGGCTGAAAACCAGGACAGAAGTGATAAGGGCTAATTTAAGCAGTAAGGATGGAGAGAAGACGTATTTTGGAAGATACGGAGTTGTAGGCTCCACAGGACTGGACTGCAGTGTCTGTGGAGAAGTTGGGAGCAAAGAGGTAAAGAAAATGGAAGTTCTGTGGTTGGAGTATCTAGGTGGATGGTGATGCCATTAGTGAAGTTAAGGAATTCTGGAGAAAGAGCAAGCTAAATACGCCTAATTTGAGGGGCCTATGGGACCTCTAGGTAGCTGTGTCCAATAAAGTCTGTACTAGAAATACAGTTAGTAGTCAGAGCCCATAAGTGGAGTACATGGTTCTTTAGAAGAAAATTCAGCAAATAATGAAGCCTATGATGTACTTCTTAGTGGGAGAGGAACAGGCTTCAGAATATATAGAAAATCCTGCCCTCTTGGAGCTGTATTCTAGCAGTGTGGGGATGGAGGAATATGGCAATATAAAATTAGTAAAATGTATATATCATACGTTAAATGGTGAAAAAAGTTCTTTGGAGACAGACAGCTTAATCAGGGAAGTGGGATGAAACATCAGAATCACTTTTAGAGGGCTTCTTAAAACAGATTGCTGATCCCACACCCAGTTTCTGATTCAGTGAATTGGGGGTGGGATTACTGTATTTGTCATTTTTACAAGTTTCTGTGTGATAGCAGTGTTGCTGGTCTTGAAAATCACACTTTGAAAATCACTAGGATAGAGAGTTGCTGAAGGGGAATGATATTGCAATTTTAAAGAAACGGTTAAAGTGGGCCCCGTTTGTAATGGTGGCATGTGAGGGAAGACTTAAATTAAGCAGGGGAGTTGGTCCTGTGAATGTCTGGAGGAAGAGCTGCCTGTGTAAGATCCCCGACCTGTCTGGCGTGTTTAAGGACAGCAAGGAGACCAGCGCAGCTGGAGCGGAGTGAGTGAACAAGAGCAGAAGTTTGGGTTCAAGGGTTGCGTGGGTCTGGATGGGATAGGTCTCTGTAGGTCATCCAGGATTTGGGGAGTCGTCAGCATAGGGACAGTATTCTTTTTTTTTTTTTTAAGATTTTATTTTTATTTTTTAGAGAGAGGGAGGGAGAGAGGGAGAGAAACAGCAATGTATGGTTGCCTCCCACATGGCCCTCATGGGGACCTGGCCCGCAACCCAGGCATGTGTCCCGACCAGGAATCGAACCTGGACCCTTTGGTTCCCAGCCCGCGCTCAATCCACCGAGCCACACCAGCCAGGGCAGCCTAGGGACAGTATTCTGAGCCTTAAGACTGGATGGAGTCGTCAAAGGAAGAGCAGAGCAGCTGCAGGGTTCCAGGCATAGAATCCTGGGGTCATCAGCTTAGACACACCAAGAGCTAGAAAGCTTGGATAACTCTAAGAGACATTTTAATCAAAACAAGAAACAATAGAACTTAGTGATAGCACAAAGCAAATGACTGGCAGAAAAAAGTCAAAGGTGATACCAAGTTGTTTTTATAGAGAATTTTATAAGAGTTTATTTGAGCCACAACTGAGGACAGTTGCTGGGAGATCTCAGATGTTCCTAATACAAAGTTTTATAACTGAGGAGAGAAGAGGAATTGTTGAAAATGTAGAAAAAACAAAACCAAAAACCCCAAGAAAAACTTAGGGAGAGAGTAATTAGGGAGAGGCTTCGGGATTTCTGAAAAGTAATAATAAGCAACAGTTCCCTGTTTATCTTACTGCCTTATGAAAATTATTAGTACTAAGAAAATTCACTTTTTTCCTATAATGTTTCAATGAAGAAAGTATAAATGTTAACATTGTTTTAGCCAACATCTTAAAACAATTTTGAATATCAACATTCTGACATTCTAAAAGTACTCAAAGCTACTGTTTTTTTAAATAGGAGAACGGACGCTGTATTACTAAGCTGGAAAACATGGGGTTTCGAGTTGGACAAGGATTGATAGAAAGGTGAGCAGTCTGGATTTGAAAATTTTCTGCCAGGTAGGTTATGAACAAAGATGATCTATTTCAAAAGACTGCATAAAACTTGAGATACTTGAGTTTTAATTCCCAAATTTTGGTCTTTATTTCACAAATTCAAATGTCTTTTTAGATCTTTGGTTATTTTAACTCAGTTATTCAACTTTTATGTTTTAATATTTGAAGAAAATACATATTTTATGTTTTAGACTTTTTCCCTGAAAACTTTGGTGCACTGAAACAACTATCTAAAATCTTGTTGCATTTTCTACTTACGGTCCATAGGTTCATTCACCTAAATGTAATTTTGTTTGAATGCAGAGGGATGCAAGTGCTTTAGAGTCTGTTTATGCGTGCAATCAATCATCTTTCAATTTATAGAAAATTCTTTTTAGTATTCCTTTCTCACTGTCTGAATAGTTGAACTCTATGTTTTATGTAACAAGACCCTGATTATCCTCAGCTTTTTCGATTTGCTAAAATAAATTGTACCTAAAACTGCAGGTTACTGTTAGATTCTACTATCAGACCAATTTTAGTCCCATGATTGTATTACAGGATGTGAATCCATTGTGATGGGGTCTGCTTTGCTTGATGCTTATCACCTTATGACCGTCAGTATTCAGTGCTGTTCTGGCATTTGGAAATTAGTTAACAATTGGCCCTTCCTACTTTCTTTGGAAGAAAAATACTGAATTACTTCTAGTTGATCTTTTTAGGTTTACAAAAGATACTGCAAGGTTCAAGGATGAGTTAGATATCATGAAGTTCATTTGTAAAGATTTCTGGACTACAGTATTCAAGAAACAAATCGACAATCTAAGGACAAATCATCAGGTATTTAGATAAATTAAAACCTATTTTTTTTAAGTCTTTTAACTTAATATAAATATCCTATTGTAGTGATTTACTTACTATATAAAACTTAAAATAACTTCTATTCAGCTTTGTAATGTTTCTCTTACCTGTTGTTAATAAGCCATTAATTTTTTTTTTCTAATTGCATATAGTGAATAAAGACAAAGGAACAATTATCAGTAATGATAGCTGTTTCTTTCCCCCCAATTAAGTAAGTTATTTTAAGTTTTAAAAACTAGCAGTGTCAGAATGATAAAGGTTTTAGGATTTGGTTTCTTAGTTAATTTTTTGTAGTGGTAGTAATAAGGAGAACCACAAATACATCACATTTATGTCTTAAGAGTAATTTCTGAAGCCTAATTTATAGAGCATGTTTAACGCTTAAATAAATCTTGCATTGTTTACTTACTGTCATATTTTCTATTAAAATATTTTGTTAATATAAAAGTTAATAGATTGCATGGAAAATGGTACATTTAAAATCCACTCAAGGAAATATTTAGAATGGATTTGGCCTTTTGATTAAGTATTAAAAAAATGAAAAAAAAATGTATGTAGTCCCACCCGTAGAATTTATTTTTACATATAATAATACCAACCTGAGCTTGGAAGCACTTGAAATGCTAATGGGAAGAAGTGACTGATTATTGGCTTTATACATAGGAGTTAATAATATACAACTGCTAATTTTACCTGGACAAGTTATCTCTGATTCTTTTACACTAACTGCACTGAGTTAAGGATAGGGACTATGTCTTATGCTTCTTTGTAAGTGCAGTATTTAAAAGCATTGAGTAAATATTAGCGTTACAAGATGCTGACCAGTTTTTCAGCTTGAACATTGCAAAACTCCTTCACTTAAAAGAAAATTTGACTAATGGAAAGGGGAGTTTTTTTTTTTTTAAATAATTACTTTATTGTTGTTCAATTACAGTTATTTGCATCCTCTCCCTTCCCCTCCTCCCTCCCCCTCCAGCCCCACCCCTCTCCCCAGCCTCCCCCCTCCCCCTTGGTTCTGTCCACGAGCCCTCCATAGTGATTCCTGAAAACCCTTCTCCCCTTTGTCCCCTCCCACCTCCCCCCTGGCTATTGTTAGACTGTTCTTAGAAAGGGGAGTTTTAATTAGCTCTTAAATTGGTTTCAAGAGGTAATTTTTAAGGACTGCAGACTACATTGACTTTGGATGTGTTTTCTGTTTCTGGAACAGGGCATCTATGTACTTCAGGACAACAAATTTCGTCTGCTTACTCAGATGTCTGCAGGAAAACAGTACTTAGAACACGCATCTAAGGTATTTAGTGGAATAGAAGATTGAGGGTTATTACAAAAAGAGTAGACCATAGGGAAAAGTACAGTGCCAGTCACAACAGACTTTTGAATTTAAAATAGGTTTTATGTCCTGGCTGGTATGGCTCAGTGAACCTGAGGGCTGGCCTGTGAACCAAAAGGTCACCAGTCTGATTCCCAGTCAGGGCACATGACTGGATTCTGGGCCAGGTCCCCTGATGGGGGCGTGTGAGAGGCAACTGATCTGATGTATCTCTCGCAAGTCCATGTGTCTCACTCTCTCTTTCCCCCTCCCTACCCATCTCTAAACATAAATAAATAAATAGAATTTTTTAAAAAATAGCTTCACTTTGCTATGAAGTAGGAGACAGATGTTCATCATGTTAAAATAACATATTAAATTGTAGCTAGATAGGTTTATGATGACCAATTAAACAAACAGTATAACTGCCAATGAAATGTAGATTAATGTGATTTTTTAATATAGCAGATATGTCAGAAAAGATACTCAAGCTTATAAAACTCGTATTAGCTGTGCAAAATTATTGACCTCAGAGTTTATACTTATAATCTCCTTTGGATTAAAAAACAGTTTTATAGCTAGTTAACATTGTTTCTGAGAATGCATGTTTTGTGTTAAGTATATCTATGTTTCTGGGTTTTGTGTCGTTTTTGTTTTTCAGTCATGTAGGAATCAATAAGTAAGTGGATGTGTTAAAGATGATGAGTTTTTTTTTAAATTTAAACAAATTTTTAATCCTCACTTGAGGATATTTGTAGATTTAGAGAGGAAATGAGTGGGGTGAGGGTGTGGAGAGAGAGGGAGAGGGGCAGAGAGAGAGAGAGAGAGAGAGAGAGAGAGACATCAATGTGAGAGAGAAGCATTGATCAGTTGCCTCCTATAAGTGCCCCGACTAGGGATTGAACCCACAACCTAGGTACATGCCCTGACTAGGGATTGAACCTGAAGCCTTTCGGTGTATGGGTCGCTGCTCCAACCAACTGAGCCACCCAGCCAGGGCAAGGTAACAAGTTTTAATGTAAGCATTCCTTTGAAGTGACTAAAATATTGGGGGCAGTGTAAGTTATGTATTTATCTGCAAAAATTTGTCCATATCTAAATCATCTAATACAAAGGCAGTATAGGTGTAGTGGAAAGAACACAGGCTTGGGACCAGCTAAATCTAGATTTAAGCTAAGCTTTACAGCTTACAGGTTTGTGACATTAGGTAAGTTACATAACCCCTCTGGGCCTTAGTTTTCTTATTAAACTGGTCATAATAATCTCTATATTATAAACAGTCTCTAAGCTTTGTTGCAGTTCAGAATTTCATGACTCTGGATCTGATTGCCTATCAGTACCCATTTATGTATATTATAAAATAATAGTATTCTCTATTGTTCATATATACATAGTATTGGTTTTTTTTTTTTTAAGATTTTATTTATTTATTTTCAGAGAGAAAGGAGAAGGGAGGGAGAAAGAGCAATGTATGGTTGCCTCTCACATGGTCCTCACTGGGGACCTGGCCCGCAACCCAGGCATGTGCCCTGACTGGGAATCGAACCGGGACCCTCTGGTTCCCAGCCCGCGCTCAATTCACTGAGCTACACCAGCCAGGCGTATTGTTGAATATCATACAATACAAAAATGTAGATAACCAAAAATTCCTTGGATTGTTAGTTTCTTAGTTCCTATTCTTGTCCTGGCTTTCTCTGCTGTAGCTCAGTCCCTTTCCCTGCGCCACCGTGACAGGGTTTCTCAGTGTCGACACTATTGATATTTTGAACTGGATAATTTTTTGTTGTGGCACACTGTAAGTCTTCAACAAACCAAGATTCTCGGTTGTAGAAAGCAGAAACCAACTCTGATTGATTGGAATAATATTAGCTTAATGAGTTGATGGAAAGGCTCAGAAAACAGGCAGGAATGAATCACGGGAGGTTAAAGCAGCCAGAAAGACGGCCCAGTCACTCCACCGGGAGGGCCTGGTGACAATTCCTCAGGCAGTGCTAACATTGGACATGAGCTACCTTTCTTGCCTCAGGAACAAATTCTAACCTGTTTCCAGCTTGACTTCTGTCACTCAGTCTAGAATCGGAGCCCAGAACTGGAGCACACAATTGGCAGAGCTTGTAATGGGTCATGATTTAGTAGCAAGGAGCTGGGAAATCTAACAGTTTTGAGTAATTTTGAAAAAGTTCTTCCACAACCCTTTTAAACAGGAATGATTTAATAGTAAAATTTAGCTAAATGTCATAGTTATTTATAGATTTACTGTCATAGGAGATCCTTAATTTTTTTTTTCACATTTTTTGTTCCTTTTAGTATTTAGCATTTACATGTGGCTTAATCAGAGGCGGCTTATCAAACTTGGGGATAAAAAGTATTGTAACAGCTGAAGTGTCTTCAATGCCGGCTTGTAAGTTGAATTCACATTTCTTACAAATGTTTTTAGTTATTATTTTTCAGGTCTTTTTGTTGTTTGTTTTGGTTTTGTTTCTGTTAACTTAGAGGGCATTTAAAATGCTAAAACCATGTACTTTGATCAATTTTAACATTTAATGTAGTAATATTGTAACATACTTATATTCATAGTCAATGATTTTTGAGTTCATAATTGACATTGATTTAAGAAAATGTGCTAAAGAAATCCAAATTAGACAATTTAGGGATGATTCTTAACTTCTAAGGAGAATTTTCTGGTGTGTCCTTTTCAGGTAGCAAATTTCCCTATTGAAAATTTTTTTTAAGTTTTCTAGAATATATTTATTATGTAAAACTAGAGAAACCTGGTCTTTTATCACTAAACTTTCAAAAGATCTTTCATCCAGAGCTACCAACCAAGAATACAATTGACTTGAGCTTCATTGTATTTCCCTTCTATTCATGATAATCAGCAGTGAAATACCCAAAATTTTTATAAGGATTACAAAGAGAAACAAAGGCACTTATTCACCAAATCAGATAATCATCTCATAAAAATGGAATTACCTTTATTGAATATAAGATTGTGAAAAATTTGAAATAACAAGTTTCTTGATTAAAACTTCCTAAATAAAGCTGAAAACTGATGTTTAGACTTGTTTTTCTTGTTGCTAAAATCAAAATGATTCTTGTTTTCTTTTTTAGGTAAATTTCAGGTGATGATACAGAAGTTGTAGAACATACTGAAATGCAAGGCTTCAACTGTGTATAAAGAGTTAAATTATTCCTGTATAATGTATTTCACGTGGCAATGATTTAATTACATTGTTGGACATTGGTGTTGATATAAGCTATTTGTTAACTTGTATAATGAAAGATGTATTCTTAAGCAGGAGTAAGGTTGTATTTATTAATTTAACATAAACCAAGTTAAAGCAGATGAAGGGACATTCAGAGTGAAACCTAATTTCAAGTAAACACCAAGATATAGGATCCTTATTTTAACCATTTTTGTTTGCTTACTGTGATGTGTATTTTAACAACATGGAGAAGCAAAACTTGGGGTTTGATAAATAAGCATAAAAAGTATGCACCAGTCAGAATCATTTGTGTAAGAATGAATAAATTTTTATTGTTTTATGAATTTTAGTTATTAAAGAAGTAAACAGCACACTAAATTAGCCTTTTATTGTTATAATTTATTTTTATTAAGAACATTTATGCCTGTATGAGTTTCATTATATGCATAGTATATATGTGTAAGATGTCATATCCAACTGCCTAAATTGTTCAAAAAACATAGTATCACTTTCATAAAATTTAGTTTTGGAGGGACCCATTAATGTAATAAAAGTGAAATATAGATTAGTTTAAATGTGAATTCAGTGACTCCAGGGCCAAAGAATATTAGTATTTTAGGAAGGAATTTTTATATTTAACTCCTGTTACAGTTTCAGCTTTTCTCTTCTTGTGTGGAAGTTCTGGTGAATTCCTAACTTCTTTATCTTTATTCCCTTATTTCCTCTTCCCCATGGGTAGATTCAGTGTGTAGTGAAGGTCTACTTCCTAGTTCACCGAGGGGTATTTTTTTGACTGTCCTCATTTGGTGTTAAGGGGACTAGCTAACTCTCTGGGGATCTTTTGTAAGGACACTAAGCCCATTCAAGAGGGCTTAGCCCTCAGGCCTAATAATCACTTCCCAAAGGCCCTGCCTCCTTATATTGTTTATCTATCACCTTGGCTGTCAGGATTTGAACACACGTATTTTCAGGGACACAAATATTTAGTCCATAGCAGAACCTGACATGTGGTGAGCAAGGGGAAAGCAGAATCCTACAGCCAGGGTTATCTGGTGAATTGTTTCCAAATCCAACTAAAATACAGTTGTGGGATGGGAGTTCAACTCAGGCATGAGGCTGGGATTGGCACAAATTTTGGGGTCATAAAAGTTAAGAAACTAGACAGAACCTACAAATTTTGCAAAGTGTTCTTTGAAAAATGAGTACTATGATCAAATACATTTTGGAAATCCATCCTCTTTTGTAGATTTTTATTGCATGTTAATGGCGTGTTACAAGAAAAAAAACTAGTGTAGTATTTGTGGTCACAGTACTGTTTTTTCAAGAAACACTAACAGCTCAATAAATCAAAATTTTAGGGCAATTTGGGAAACATTTGTTTTTGTTGTTCCACTTATTTATGCATTCATTGGTTGACTCTTGTATGTGCCCTGACTGGGAATTGAACCCACAACCTTGGTGTATAGGGACAGTGCTCTAACCAACTGAGCTACCCAGCCAGGGCCGACTTTTCTATAATTTCTAAAACATTTTTCTGTCTGTAAACAGATAGTAGAAGTGATCATCTGAATCAATTTTAATGTAAGTCAGCTCCTAATTGGTTTATTCTTCTAGGAGACACAGGTGAAATAATCTTTTAAAAAATTAAAATGAAATTTTAATGAAAGCACAACCAAAATTTAGCAAATGTATAATATTCTCCTGACCAGAAGAAGTAATGTATCTTTTATGTGAACAAAAATGTATAGGTGCAATCTAATTCATTTTGTCACTGTCCCACAGACCTGATTAAACTACTGTTTGGTAGCTATTTTCAAAAATAATACTTCTAAGTTCTATATTTAAAATTTGTCATTTCTCAACAAACTTTAGGCTTCCTACCTCTGTTAAGAGTTGGGGAAATTTTTCTCTTCAGTTTCTCATTAAAATCATAAGTTAACTTTTAATTGTGAATGCCTCAATAAATCCTACGGCTATGCTATACTGGTAGTCTGCACACTTTTTTTTTTTTTACATTAGTGACTTAAAATGTCTGTTACTTTTATTTGTCTCTATATTCCTGAAAAATATCCTTATGCCATGTTGAATCATTATAAAAACAGGTTTTCAGTTACCTATTTGAGATCTTCCAGCTTGTTAGATAGAACTGTAACTACATTAAAATTAATTTCTTTTACCTTTTGTCTTTATTTGTCTTTATTTTGATAAAGTCTTTATCTTAATTGTCTTTATTTTTTATTTTAAAGATTTTATTTATTTATTTTTAGGAAGGAAGGGAGGGAGAAAGAGAGTGAGAGAAGCATCAATGAGTGTTTACTCTACGCATCCCCCACTGGGGGCTTGGCCCGCAACCCAGGCATGTGCCCTGAATGGGAACTGAACCAACGACCCTTTGCTTCGCAGTCCAGTGCTCAGTCCCCTGAGCCACACCAGCCAGGGCCCACTTGTCTTCAGCACATACAAAATTGCCTTCTTTCTTATGCTATCTAGTCCTCAGGAATTTTATTCTCTGTGAGTAGTGTATATAACTACATGTTTAGCCACTAGTTATGAAAGAAATGTAAACTTAAAACAATAATTGACACTTTACCTGTATAAATCAATGCCTAGGAGCCCTTTCCCCCTAGCATCAAATCAACACAAAAAATGTGAGGCTGTAACACAGCTGGTTGTGGCACAGGTTGGAAATCTAAACTCTTCATGGCGGACACTGCTGGCTGCCCCCCCAATAACCACATTCCCCGCTTTTCTAACAGAACTCCATTTTTTTTTTTTTTTTTTTTAAGATTTTATTTATTTATTTTTAGAGAGAGGAGAAGGAAGGGAGAAAGAGCAATGTATGGTTGCTTCTCACATGGCCCTCACTGGGGACCTGGCCTGCAACCTAGGCATGTGCCCCAACTGGGAATCGAACCGGGACTGCCTGGTTCCCAGCCCGCACTCAATCCACTGAGCTACACCAGCCGGGAGAACTCCATTTTTGATAGGAGTGGCAGTGCGCTTAACTAAAAAATGGCTTTTTCCAACTTTATAATTAGAAAATGTCTTAACTCTGGCAAATGTTTAAGTTGCGAGTTTCTTATAATGCTTTCCTCCCCTGAGATACACAAGTACAGATGGTGCTTTAAAAAAAAAAAAAATTTTATTTTTAGAGAGAGGGGAAGGGAGGAAGAAAGAGAAGAGAAACATTGAGGTGCCAGAGAAATCGGTTGCCTCTCGCACGTCCCCTATGGGGGTCCTGGCCTGCAACCCAGGCATGTTCCCTAACTGGGAACTGAACCTTTGACCTTTCGGTTCTCAGGCTGGCCCTCAATCCACTGAGCCACACCAGCCAAGGAGAGATGGTGCCTTTTTATCCTTCCTGGAATGTAGATGTGAGGCACCAGCAAAGTAACCATATCATGACTGAAAAGATGAAAGCTACACTAAAACTGAGAACAGAGAAATCGGGATGCAGCCCAGGACACTTAAAATATTACACAAGTTGTTGCACCAGCCTGGAACTTAACGAGAATTATCAGACGAGAAATAAAATTCCTTCTTTTTAAAACCTCAGTTTTCAAATGCTGATAAGACTCGTACAAGTTGCAACTCTACTCTTCGGAACATTGACAAAAGAAAGCAAGTTATGTACAATGAAGACATGCATGGTAGCATCTTCTATGTTGGATTAACACTGAAAACAGATCAGATATCCAACAATGAGAGAATGCTTAACTTATGGTAAAACAACAGCAACAACTTGGACTATTAAGTTGACATTTAAAAATCAGCCTTCTCAAGACAGAACAGGAAAGATTCACATGTAAATTTTATCTGCTGTATTTGTAACTAGTGGCACAAGTATTGGTTCCCTGATTCACAATTATTCCTAATTCCCTTTCCTACCTCTATTAGAAAGTGTGGAAAGGCTTAGGATTTCATTTCTCGACCTTTCTTGGAACTAGAGGTGATCATCTTACACACTTGTGGCCAACAGATGGACACAAGTCTGCTGTGGATATCTGGAGAAGGTTTTGCTTGTGTGAGAAAGAAACCTGTTTTGAAAACACACATAGCCTTGACTTGCAGTGGCCATCTTGCTGCCCTGAGGGAAAGACCAAAAGAATCAGAGACCATGGGATCATGGATTCGTTGGACCAATGCCAGTAGGCAGCCCCGCTATACTTCTCACTATGTGAGAAAAATAAACTCCTATTTGAAGAACCATTGCTACTAGGGTCTTCTGTTACTTAAGGTGGAAAACTTTCTACCTGAGATACAAATTATATATGAACAGATTTGACAGAAAAATTAAAGCAGTCGACCTGTTAGGGTATTATTAAAAATGTTAAAAAAGTTTTGTGCAATAAACCATTTAAATAAAAGTATTGAGTGTAAAGGAAAACTGTTTGATTTTGTTGCTATGAACACATTTGCCATTTAATCTTGATTATTTTAATTCTAAGAACCTTTCTCTCTTGTTCAAAAGTCAAACAAAATTTTAGTAATCAAAACACACTTTCAATAAAATTTTATGTGTATATATGTAAATAAAGCAGCACCAAGGGCATTTGTAAAATTTCTTCATACACTTGCACGTGGTTACAGAAAACTGTTCAAGACTGTTCATCTGAAATTAGGTGGGATTATCCAAAGATACTTCAGATATTCAAATCCGTACACTCTATCTTCTGCATATGTGCTTGAGTTGCACAGGTTAAGACGAAGACTCCTTACATAGTGTTGACGCTATGATGCAGTCTGCACTTGAGCTGGTTGCAGTTCCTCACACAGGCTGCCCTCATCCCAAGTATCTTCTATCCCCAAGAGCTCGGCTACATCAAGATGGCTCATCGGCTAAATCACGTTGGTCAAAATACCTGGTAAAGAAATAACTGAATGTATGCTTAAAGACAATTGTAGCACTACTTAAAATAATAGCAGAAAACCTCAAACAACCCACATGTCCATTGGTAAGGGAACTAGCCCCCCTAAGCACTAAGGGGGGTGAGGTATAAATTACAGTATATATATACAGTAGAAGACTGTGAAGCTTTTACAAAAAAGGAATGAAGAAAATACCTACACTGCTACAGCATGATTTCCAGGATTTATTAAGTGAAAAAAAGGGACAGAATGGTATGTTTAGTATGCTACCTTTTGTAAGCGTTTGTAGGAATGCAAGTTACACACACACACACACACAGTATTTGTTACTTTTAAAAAGAAACAATGAGTGTAAGGATAAGCCAAAAACTAATAATAAAATGGATAACTATACAAGAGAGAAAAGAGGCTAGAGAGGATAAAAGTGAATTCTAAAATACTCCAAATGTACCCTGATTTACAATTGTAACTTTGGAACAATGTAAATATTTGATGTGATTACAAAACAAGATTAAATAAAAATAAAATCATGAATTAAACTCCACAAAATGAATCTTCCCATATATCAAGTTGGTAGCATAACCACACAGAGGAGAATAATTTCCAGGGACCTTAAACACAGTGTTCTGATACACGTTTTTAGTAAGATATATCAGGGACAAAAAAAGAACAAGGAATTTTTAAAATGATTTAAATATTTTTACTGTCAGTGACATTACAGTATTATTCTCAAACTATTATGTGCATATTATAGGATAAAGCCATACTTACGTTAATATGGTTAGAAACCAGAATTTTCATCATAGAAGAAACATTAAAGAAAAGTCACATAATCTTAAATTAGAACTGAAATATCGATTTGAACTCAGGATTTTATTTTGCTGTTTGTAAAAAATGCATAATTCCTAGCTGTTCACTGAGAAGGGCTTAAGGCACTGACCAACTCAATAACAGCTAGTTCCCTATGTCCACACTGCAGACTCCAAATACCATCATCTACTTGAAAAGAAGAGCCTGTACTCCCAGGAGAAAAGACTAATTCCAGATCCAGACCCAGAAACGTCCAAGAAACAAATGAACCATCTTGACACACCAGAAAGCGAGAGCCCAAAAAGACCACTGGGATTGTACCACAAAAAGTGCAGGAACTGATCTGAAGGACGCCCACCGGCCAAAGATGGAACCATTTGAGCATCAAAAAGAATGCAATGGATTGAAATTTATCAAATGTTAAAACCTCAAAATTTAAAACAATAATCCAAAAACAGAAACAGCCGTATTGGTCATCTCTGGGGACTGGTAAGCCACAACTTCATTATCCTAAAAATTAATAAAGGGAAAGAATATAGACTGTATCCTCTTTCAGGTTTTTGGGTAGTAAACTATATTTCAGGGTAACCAAATTGTTGAAGGGAAGTTATTTCTTATAGAAAGAAATTCTAGTTATGGAGAAATAGAAAAAGCAGCATTTTAGAATCCTAATGAAGTAATGGATCTATGCAACAATCATCAATGGCTGATAAAACCGACAGGTAAAAGGTATGGATTGACTTTTCCTGAACACAACGATCGACTTTTTCACACTAAAAGCAGGACTAGACACACGCCTCCTGCTGTAATACAACAGCACCCACGGAGTCTTGTCAATCAAACAAACAAACACACACTACACATAATCAATCCTCTGAGCCAGGGGTGTCCAACCTTTTGGCATCTCTGGGCCACCCTGGAAGAAGAGTTGTCTTGGGCCACACGTTAAATACACTGCAACATGTAATCACAAAAACATTTCATGCTGTTTTAAGTAAATTTACGATTTTGTATTGGGCCACATTCATAGCCATCCTGGGCTGCATGTGGCCTGCGGGCCACGAGCTGGACACCTCTGCGACCTTCCTACCAGTTTACAGAGAATACCGGGGGAGAGACGAACACACTAAATACTGCCATGGAGATTTAGTTTTCAAAACTGAAAAGTGAAATTTTACAAGTCAAAGGACTCAGTTTCTTCAAAAATAAATGACAAAGAAAAAACCCCAGGGGGGTTAATGTGGAGACTTAACACACATCAAACAAATGCAATGAGTGCATTTTAGATTTAAACAATTCAAAATTAAAAAGACATTCTGGGTATAGTAAGGGAATATGAAATATGATGCTGTGAGAATTATTATTAAATTTATGAGGTGCGGTACTATTATGATCATGTTCTTTTAAAGTTAAGTACATACTGAAAGAAGAGAAATGACAAGTCTGAGATGTGTTTAAAATACATTAACAACAAAGGTGGGATAAATGAAACATCCTGGTAAACAGTTAATTGTCGAACATGGGTGATGAATTGGTCTGGGTGCTGGGTGGGTTTATTCTACAACATTTGTATGTGCTCGAACATCTCGAAAGTAAGAAGATAAAAAATAATCATTATCGGTGAAATAATTAAGGCAGCTAACTAAGTGTTGGATCCTGTTTGAATAGGATTCCGCTCACTGGAGTAGGTATTGCTATGAATTAGCAGTTACTGCCTTCAAGCTACCAAAACAAACAAAAGTAACAATAAAAAACACAAGAGACGTAGAATAATCTCATTATACTGAAGCTGCTACTGCAAATACAGTCAAGGCCTATGTGACCTTTTTCAAACTTGACATAATCTATAAATTTTCATGAGTGAAGTCTATGTCTCAGAAACTTTTCTAGTATGAAACTTTTTTCCATTTACCTAACTTTTTGAGGAAAAAAAATCATGATTAATACACTTGGATATTTGTTTCATAAGTGTACAATATTATAAAATATTAATAGATTAGCTGGCAGATGATTTGTTTAAGTCTCTGGTTTCATTAAGTACTAGTTTACTGAACCATTAATTACTTAATCTTTCTGAATCTCTCTAGAAGGAAGAAAAAATCCCTAAATTGTAAAAGGATTAGAGACCCACTCTATATAGTGCCTACGGCAAATGCTGTACCCTCTCATTTAACCCTTATTACCAACAGAGATAGATGTTAACTGTAGGATAAGCATAGCTAAGAGCTCAGCTCTGGAGTAAAGCTGCTTGGGTTTGGATCCTAGCTCTGCCATTTACTAGTTTCGTGACGGTAGGAAAGTTATTGACCTCTCTCTACCATTGTTTCCTCATCTGTAAACTGGTAAAAGCACCTGCCTTCTAAGAATGAAATGAGCTCCTATTATAAAGCACTAAGAAAAAAACATTGCCTGTAGGGTAGTGGTGTTCCTTATAGCCTAGGTATGCGGTAGGCTATCCCGTCCGGGTTTGTATTACTACACTCCGCGATGTTCCCACAATGGTGACATTGCCTAATGCTGCATTTCTCAGAACGTGTCACCACTGTTACGAAGTGTGTACCTATACATGCCCTTTGACTCACTTCTAGGAGTTTAACCACAGGAAATAATGGAGCTGTATGCATACGGATCTTCATTGCAGCATTATTTAAAAAGAAAAACTAAAAGAACTGTTATACATATAATGTTTTCTTACATACCTCAACTTCCTCTACTGTAAAATGTAAACAATACTCTCTACCACCATTAATAATACTATTTGGAAGCAAGAAGTCAAAGATTACTTACCTGCTAACCAAGCAGATTAATAAATTCAAAGCAGGAACCCTCTCATCATCTCTGCTGTTCTAAAAAAAAAAAAAAAGGAAGCTACATGTGGCAGAACTCAAAATGTCATCTGTCCCCCTCCCAATATCTTTGAAACAAATTTCCTTTTAAGATGCAAAACATGAAAATTTTATTAGCTGATAGTAAGAACCATATGGAAAGAGATAATATCAAAGAAAAAGGACAAAACTGGCCCTGGCTGGTGTAGCTCAGTGGATTGAGCGTGGGCTGGGAACCAGAGGGTCCCGGTTCAATTCCCAGTCAGGGCACATGTCTAGGTTGTGGGCCAGGTCCCCATGAGGACCATGTGAGAGGCAACCATACATTGCTGTTTCTCTCCCTCTCTTTCTCCCTCCCTTCCCCTCTCTCTAAAAATAAATAAAAAAATACAATCTTAAAAAAAAAAAAAAAAAGGACAAAACTGTAGAATTAATGACCTCTCAAGAAACATCTAAGATCATCTTTTAAGGAAATATCATTGACAGGGAAAAGAAATAAGAATTGAGGAAGAGTAACTTTGGGAATAATTTTAGAGAACATTTTCCTAGTTCCAAGTAGAGTGATTCTGGCTTCCAGCATAAGACACACCAGTAAATATTCCAGATCAGGTCTTTTTTTTTTTTTTGTATTTATTTTTAGAGAGAGGGGAAGGGAGGGAGAGAGGGAAACAGCAATGTATGGTTGCCTCTCACATGGCCCTCATGGGGAACTGGCCCGCAACCCAGGCATGTGCCCTGACTGGGAATCGAACCAGGACCCTCTGGTTCCCAGCCCGTGCTCAATCCACTGAGCTACACCAGCCAGGGAAAGATTATTTATTTATTTATTTATTTATTTTAGACAGAGGGGAAGGGAGGGAGAAAGAAGGAGAGAGACATCAATGTGTGGTTGCCTCTCGCATACCCCTTATTGGGGACCTGGCCCTCAACCCAGGCATGTGCCCTGACTGGGAATCAAATCTGCGACCCTTTGGTTTGCAGCCTGGCGCTCAAGCCACTGAGCTACACCAGCCAGGGCCCAGATCAGGGCTTTTAATTATGACAGAAATATCTCCTGAACTATACATTTTAGAAAGTTCACTTTAAATATTTGTTAAAATGACAGACCTAAGGCACATGGAAAGTAGTCTTACAGCGTATGAAATTTATTTTCATACATTTCAAAGAAAAGTCACAATAACCTACTGAGTAATGTTGTAACAGCGATGTCATCTTTTAACTCAGACTTGGGACACACGCCCACACTGTTACTCTATTCAATTTTCTATGAGCCAAGCATGACATGGGACAAAGCTGAATAAAATCTATTACAGTATGTGCTAATAGCACAGATGAAGTAACCATATACTAACTTTAATGAAAGGAAAAGTGTCTGAAGTGCCATAAAAAAGATACAAAGTATCCATGGCTGGTGTGCCTCAGTGGGTTAGTCCAGTTCCCGGTCTGGGCACACGCCTGGGTTGCAGGCCAAGTCCCCAGCTGGGGACGTGTGGAAGGCAACCCAATCAATGATTCTCTCACATATCTGTTTATCTCCCTCTCTCTGAAAAATAAATAAAATCTTAAAATCTTATTTAAAAATATGGGAAAAAAGATACAAAGTATATTGGAAAAACAGAGGATGGAGAGATTTCTTTTTAGTTGTTGGGATCAGGGAAGGTTTCAGAGAAAATGGTGGAATATGAGCCAGACTGTGAAAGGAAAAGGCATTTCGATGCAGTTTGGAAGAGAGTGGAAAGGCTCTTTTGCAGAGGGAATGAAGTCGAGGGACAAGGCATGGAAAGCAGTGAGCCGCAGGCAGTTTACTGGGAGTGCAGGAAGTTCAGCCAAAGTATTCGGAGTAGTCAATGGGGAAAAGCTTACATTTTGTTGGGGGGTGGGGGAAAGAAGGGATTAAAAAACCAGAAGTGGTTTTAATAGGGATTTAAATTAATTTTTATTGTAATGCTACATGCATGATTTAGAGGAGGGTCTGATTGGAGAAACTCAAATCAATCACTGGGGCACAGACTGCTCGGTGATTACTCCAGCTTCGTACCCTCCTTACTGTGAAGCTCATTTCTAGGCAGGCACACTGCCACCCAGCTAAAAGTAAACATTTCCATAATTTTTTCTGGCCATGTGACTAAACTCTGGCCAATGAACTATACAGTAGGCAGATGTGCTGTAGAACCTCTGGGAAGGCTCGTAAAGAGGCTGGTAGCCTTCTTTCTTCTCTTTCCAACTGCTTAGAATGAAATACAATGGCCAGAGCTCCAGCAGCCATCTCAGACGTGAGGCGAGCTGAGGACGGAAGCCGGATGTGGTAGAGCTCAAAGGCCTCGGCTGCTGTCGTCCTAAATCTGATTAACGTATCTTTAGACTTTCTTTATCTGAGAAACAGTTGTTTTAATTAGGCTACTGTTATCTGAGGCTTTTCTATTATGTGGCCAAATCTAATCCTGACTAATAAAATATTCCATGTTTTTCTTATTTCATTGGAATCCTTCTTTATGACCATACTCCAACTTACCACTAAGAGTCTCACTTCAGAGCATCTTCTTGCAAGCTGCCGAATCAGTGAATGCGCCTCAGGCAACAAAGGTTTTTCAAGACAAGCCAATAACGCATAAAGCCATCTTCCCTAAACAGAATTTTAAAAAGTAGCAAGTAGGAACATATTACACCATATTTTAACTTGTTTTTTAAAATGTCCACAGTTGTATTTGGTTATTTGCTATGAATAAATTCACAGAACATTTAACTAGACTATGTTTGGATATAGTAAACAAAGGGTCATATCTTTTGTATCTTCTAACTATAGAGAACATTAGACACTTCAAAATATTCTCATTCCCAAAGAATTTGTTTCAGAGATTGTTACTACAATTACAGTCCTAATTCACAGGCAGAATACTACATTAAGATGTGAATAAGTCCTTGAAAAATTAAGATACATTTTTTTCTTTGCCCTCTATAGATAGGTATACAAATCATTTTATAACTTTATAACTCTGTCCCCTTGGTCTATACAAAGGATCTATATTCTAGATAAAATAATGTTTTGATACTTCTATAAATACCGTAGCAAGCTAAATTTATTCCCACCCCTTTTTAAAATGAGGTTTTCTTTTTAATTACAAAAGTAATATATACTTAATGCAGAAAAACTAAAAAAAATACATAAAGCACAAAGGAAAAATGAACCAGAAATCCCACCACCCAGATAAACTTTCTGCTAATTTTTAAAATGTTTACCTTTTTCCTATGTAGACTTACAGCTTTTAAAAATAAAGTTTCATCACTGTGACAATAATAAGGTAATACCATTTTGTAGCCATCTTATTTACTTGCAATACATAATAAAGATTGCTCATGATGTTAAGTTGGATTAAGAAGAGATGTCACTAGTCTCAGCATGGTGTTTATGTAAATACTCTTTAACGAAGCACTTATACTTTCCTGTCACTGCTGGTTTATTCTTTTTTCACCCAGATTTTGTGAGAGTATGATAGACATTATACCCCTAGAATCCAGTCTAGAGTTGAAACACAACAGGAGCTTAATTAAAATATTTGTGGAATGAATGTTCCAATGTGGATGCACCATAATTGACTTAATCAATTTCCTATTGTTGAGAGCTTAGGATGTTTAATTTGTTGCTGTGACATAAAAAATAAAATCATCTGATAATTACCCTGGAACATAAGTTTTAGAGCATCTCTGATTGATTTCTTGGGGTAAATTCCTAGAAATGATATGGTGATGGCAAAGGGTATATATGTTCATATGTTTCTGAGATATAATCACTAAACTGTACCCCGAAAGGTTATGCCAAATTAATTTTCATCAGTAGTGCATATGACTGAGTTTATTCTGAGCAACGCATCACTTGGGAGAAACCTGAAGAATATCAGAAAAGCTTGAATTAGCAATTTATGCAACACACACAGTTAGTTCCCCAGGGAACCACAAATCAATAAGAATTTTTCTTAAACAAAAAGATTTATGTCCAGGTTTCTTTTACAAATAGTGACAAATTTTCTTCTACATGGAAAATAGCTATTATTGCCGGGCGTGGTGGCGTGCGCGCCTCTAGTCCCAGCTACTCGGGAGGCTGAGGCAGGAGGATCGCTGGAACCCAGGCATTCTGGGCTGCGGTGAGCTATGCCCATTGGGTGTCCGCATTACGTTCGGCATCAATATGGTGACCTCCTGGCAGTGGGGGGCCACCAGGTTGCCTAAGGAGGGGTGAACCGGCCCAGGTTGGAAAAAAGCTATTATACATTTCCACTTGGCTCAAATTTTCAGGCATACGTTTACTATGTAAAGCTAATACTCAGGTGTTCAAATGGTCTCTACTCTTAAAACATGCTTAACCCTTGACTGTCTAAGATATAACTATGCTGAAACGTGCCTTTCCTCACAGTTAGTGAGCACACAGTGACAATACTAAAAATCCAAAGAGCAAAATCCAAAACCAAGTAGCCAAAAAGGTTCCTTGATAGCTTCCTATTTGGATGATAAAATAAGGCTATATTCCTCAAAAAGTATTAGACAAGTAATACTAAGTAAAGAAGTTTTTAAAAGGTTCCTTTTTCTTTTTGCTAGTTTATGATATGCAAACTTCCTATGATGAATGTTTTTACTTTAAACACTGATATTCTCACTGCTAGAGTTCTGACGGTATGATTATTTGGATAGGGGAATGAACACTGTTGATTTAAAAGACAGATTACTCAAAAAAAGACTCAAAAGATTAATCCTGTTAAAATTTAGTAAATCAGCTGTCAATGGTTCAGAAAGCCTTTAATAGTTCCTCTGGTAAATATAGCTACATTTTTTTGTAGTATGCTTTCATTAATAGGAAAAGCCAAACTTATCACCCTTTTGAGTGAGTAATCTTTTTTTTTAAAATCACACTACAAAGTTAAAAAATAAATATTAAAGGAAGAGAAGAAAAACATTAAGTAATACTTATCTGTTTTTTTTTTTAAAATTATTTTATTGTTGTTCAATTACAGTTGTCCGCATTTACCCTCCCCCC
>PVJI01005501.1:0-95629 GCA_004026765.1 Micronycteris hirsuta
TTAAGTATCCTATTTTAAGTCCTATTTTAACTGTCCTATTTTAAGTATCGGGTATGATGCTGTACTTTAACACACGTAATCTCATTTAATCCTTACACAACCACCCTGGGAGGTGGGTGGTATTATTTTCCCCTCTCCAATGGAGAAATTGAAGCAGAGTTTGAGGAGCTCGCTTGAGGGCAGACAGCTAGTAAGTAGCAGAATCTAAACCAGAACTTGAGTCAGATTCACCCAGGTCTACATCTCCTTCGTGAATTTCAAGGGGAAGGCAGTAGACCATAATGATTAAGAACCTTTATAGACGTCCCTTCTCTCATCTAATGGAGGTAATGACCAGACATAGGTGTACTCTTGGGAGTGAGTGTCTGAAGTGGGGAGATGGATGTAAGAGATGGAGAGGAGTAGACCATAAAACTAAGAAGGCAGTGTGCTGTATAACTCATTCGCAATTATATTAAAATTGCAAGAACCACAGTAGGAATAGTAATGAAGAAAGTGACATAGGCCGGGAGCTGAACGTGTTACAGCATTTCGGGAGTGACCCAGGGTGTGACTGATGACAGCACCAAGGAGAGGCCATGTACGATGGCATGAGGTTCAAAACATTTGTTGGCCTGACCTGTGTGGCTCAGTTGGTTGGGTGTTGTTCCGCAAAGCGAAGGGTCCGTCGGTTTGATTCCCAGTCAGGGCACATGCCTGGGGTGTGGGTTCGGTCCCTGTTCGGGGTGTATGCGAGAGGCAACGATCGCTGTCTCTCTCTCACATCGATGTTTCTCTCCTTCTCTCCCTCCCTTCCCCTATCGCTAAAAAAAAAAAAAAAAAAGAGTAAATAAAATCTTAAACTCATTGGTTTTTTTGTTTTGTTTTTTAAGCTAAGAAGGAAGGGAAATTGGCTGCAATGAGAGGCAAAGAGATATGGGAGGAAAAAAAGAGTCATCATGTGAGAGGTCTGCCAGGGACTCTGTCCTCAGGAGAAGGAGTTCTCATGATAGAGTGATAAGGTAAATGGGACGTTGAGGTTAATCAGCTGGGGCTCTGTGTAGTGCTGACTCAGTAAACAGCACAGTGAAATCCAACTCGATGAATTCAAAGCATGTGGCAAATCTGTGTGTATTGGAGGGTTTGGCGCTTCCTCTTAATCTTTATAATAGGGGTAGATGGTCTAAGGTGGTCTTAACCCTCGTGCATTGAGTCCTGCGGGGGGCGGGGAGGGGGGTAAATGCTGAGTGTGCACTCTTATCTTGACCTTAATGATTGGCTTACTGAGAAGCTAGGTGTTATTCCAAGGACAGAGGCTCGCCCTCAGCCTTGGTGATAGGAATAGAAGACACAGGAGACACTGGTGATCTCTGTCCTGGTCGCCAGGCTTCCTGCTTCTCTGTTTATCAGCCACTTACATGGTCTTACTCCAGCTGTGCCTCTTTCGTAATCTGAATTTCCTATAACCCAGTCTTTGATCAATACCTCCATCGTTCTGCTCACTCCCTCTCTCTTTCAACCCCAGAAGTCCTTCAAACCCACTTGGACATTCAATTTATTAATTCTGTTGCTTTTTCGCTATACCTTATCTCCGTAATGACCTCACTTTCCTTCCTAAATTCCAGGATCAGTCATTATAATCATTACCTTCATACATCCTTGACTCACTTTTATTGCTTCGTGCCTGCATCTGTGCAGCTACACGTAATAGGAATAAACTATTTACTTGGTCCGATTTGGTCTCACTTTAAATTCATGACCATAACTCTCCAGGGGATTCTTGATGCTACCAGGCAAGCATTAGGAATGGACTATCTTAGTCCATTCACCATCTCATTTTTCTCTCTTTTTTTAATTTATTGATTTTAGAGAAAGAAAGACAAACAGACACATGTTGGTTTGTTGTTCCACTTATTTATGCATTCATTGGTTGATTCTTGTATGTGCCATGACTGGGGATTGAACCCATCACCTTGGCATATCTGGACTATATTCTGATCAACTGAGATATCCAGCCAGGGCCCTCATTTTTAAATAATCATTTTACATCTCATTTTCATCTTTAAAAACTCTAACACCTCCTCCTTCATCCTGTTCTCAATGATGATGTTGTTCCTCTTCCACTGGAAAACGTTGAGGAGATCTTCCACTCATCCCTCCATTACGTCTACCCATTTGCCAGCATCGGCATCATATACTGTCTTCCCTACTAAGAACAAGGATGGATTGATTGTCCACGCTTCCGTCAACCCTCAGTTCTTCCACTTCTACATTAGATCCATCACCTCCTGCCTAAGTCAAGGATATTGCTACCATTTTTCCCTTTCACTTCCTTTACTGAATTTTTGCCTCTCTAATAGATTATCTCCATTTGTGGTGAACAGTCTGTTTTTTCCTCACATCTTTTTCTGGATGCTCTCCGTCCCCCAATTTCCCTGTCGGCTACACTCTGTGTTTGCTCCCCTTTATAGCAACCTCCCTGGAAGAATCACCTACACTTGCTGCCGCCATTCTTCTCCTTTCACTCTTTCTTGAGCCTGTTCCAGTCGGGCCTTCGCTTGTGACATTCCACTGAGACAGGGACCTCTTGCTCAATCAAACGTTCACTTCTGAACCCCTATTTTCTATCACCACCACCTTCTTGAAGTCCTCCCTTTGGTATCTGAAATATGATTTTTCTCTGCTTTCCTCAAGGGCTAATTCTCATTTTCATTTGCTGGTTTCTCCCTATTTCTTCAACTTCTGAATGTTGATGTGCCCTGGGACCCAGTTCTTAGACCTCTCTTTTTCTCTATATATTCATCCCCCTTGGTTCTCACCCAAAGCTCTAGTTATTATCCACATATTGACAACTCCAAACTTACATTCCCAGCCCCGTCTTTGCTTCTGTACTGCAGGATGGTCTTAACAATTGTCCACTTGACCTGTCCATTTGATACCTAACAAATACGAATTACTCCTTCACACCCAGCTTGCTCTTTCTACAATCTTTCCTTTCCCTGTTGGTTTCCTTCTTACAGTCACTGAATGGTAAGCTGCTAGTTGTACAGATTTGGCGTATATCTGGCATCATGTAGTATGTGCAGATGCTTATCTCATAATCTTGACCCTCAGATTTTGAAATGTGCCCTGGCCGGTTAGCTCAGTTGCTTAGAGTCTCATCCTGATACACCAAGGTTGTGGGTTTGATCCTTGGTCAAGGCACATACAAGAAACAACCAATGAATGCATGGAAAAGTGGAACAACAAATTAGTCTTTCTCCCTCTCTCTCTCTTTCTCTCCCTTCCTCTCCCTCTCTAAAGGCAATAAAAAACGACAGAGCCAAGACTGAAATCCAGGTGTAGTGCTCTTTATAACAACCTTTCCAAATTACGCCTAAAGATGTGAATGAGTTCACCCAAGGCCTTATAAATATTTATGGATCTGGCCAAATTTATTGCAGAGTGTTTTGTTTCCATTATTATTGGCAAGCGCACACAGTACCTGTCTGCACCTAACACAGAGGGTATTGGAAGGTGACATGGTGGTTCTGCCTGGAAGTGAGGTGCTTTCCACCTGAGGAGGCACTAGTTACATGTTACTTTGAGCCAACAGTTAGTTAATTAGAGAAAATAATTCTTGTTTAAGGAGAGCTTGGGAGAGGGTATTTAAATCCTATATTTTATTCCATATTCAGACTTATAATATCCACTCTTCTCAGTTGTCTCCATAAATCTGATATATTGGGGATGACTGGAAAAATTAATTTGTGGCCATTTCATCTGTCTCCTTTTTCAAAGAAAGGCCATTGAACCTTAAGCTATATTAAGCATTAAGTTTTTATGGTCAAATTGAGATTCTGCACAAATACAGTTAATTAAATTTGTAGATGATCTACTGTCGGGATGTATATAGGAGCCCTTGATTGAAAACGGGCTATAAAACACATGTCGAGTGAGCACCCAGCCGCCGCTCGCCGGGCGGCTGTTTCTGCAACAAATGGTCGTCATGTCGTTTCGTTGCATGAATGCGTGTTAGCACTTAGTGAGTCAAGTGTGGGATTTTCTGTCTCCTTCTCTGTCTGCCCTCCGTTCCCCCACCCAACACGGTTCAGTCTCTCCTCTCATCTTTTCTTTCCAAACTCCCTGCCCACCTACTTGCCCATCTGATGTCTAACAGACAGTCCCATTCACATCTGAAACAGAACTTTTGGTTTTCCATCACACAAAGTCCTTCCTCTCTAGTCTCCCCCGCAGCTCGGGAGATGAGACCACCCACCATGGTACTCGAGCCAAAAATTTAGGAGTTGTCCACAATTCTTCTTCTACTCACCCCCGGTAGAGCCCACCGGCAAATCCTATTCGGGTCACCGTCTATGGTGTTTCCTCCATAGAGGTTCTTCTCTTCACTGAGGCTATTCTGGTTCTAGGTGGTAAAATCAACTTCATGGATAGGGAAAGAGGTGTCCCCTTGCAGTGGACAAATCGCCCACTGCCTCCCATTTGCAGGGGAATCAGCCCTTGGCTAGCTGGGTCACAGGGCTTGGGAAAATGGGTGAAGGCTAGATTTTGCCCCCCATTTGTCCCCTGGATTGGACACACTTGTAGTGGGGTCTGTGGTCCAGGCCACCACTCCCTCTCACCTGGTCTACTTCAGTCCGTATCCAGTGCCTCTTCTGTCTCCGGTCTTCTTCCTCTGCAATCCTTTCTAGACACCATGGGACAATCGATCTTTTCAAAACATGTGTCAGATCATTTGTGTTCCTGATTAGAATCCTCACCTCCTTCCCGTCGTGTGTACATGGCACCCGAATGGTCCCAGGCCCTCCATGACCCAGCCCCCAGCCACCTTGTTTTCCCACTGTCAGTCTGCTCCAAGCACTGGGCCTCCTTCTTCTTCTTAAACATGCAAGGTTACCTCTGCCTGGGGGCCTTCACGTATCTTTAGACGGTTGGCTCTTTTCATCTTCTTTAAAAAAAAATTATTTGTAGAGAGGGGAATGGAAGGACAAAGAGAGGGAGAGAAACAGCAATGTGTGGCTGCCTCTCACATGCCCAATACTGGGGACCTGGTCCACAACCCAGGCATGTGCCCTGACTGGGAATCGAACTGGCAACCCTTTGGTTCGTAGCCCGGCGCTCAATCCACTGAGCCACCTCATCTTCTTAGTCTCAGTTTAAATGCCACTTCTTTCCGGAGGTCTTTGATGAGCGGGTTATCCGAAGTTTACACACCAAACGCCCCCCACCATCTCTCTCCTTGTTACAGCATCACCCGGCTTTATGTGTTCCCATAGCATTTAACACAATACGAGATCAGCTTGTTTACTGTCTGCTTCTTCCAGAATATAATCTCCTCAGGGCAAAGAACTTGTCCGAATTCCTCATTGTTACTTCTCCAGCATCAGTAAGGGTGTTTGGCACACAGTAGGCACTCAGCAGACATTGATCGGATGAGAGAGGATGGAGTCAGAGTGCGAGGTTAAGGACCAGTGGGAGAAGATAATACTATTCATTCAGCAGATTTGGGAAAGTTGGTTAAAAATACATATTCATAGAGCAAACTCGAAAATCATTCCATCTTTGCTCTTCTCCCATCCTTCACCCGTGCTCTTCCCTGTGTGGGTTGAGGAAGTGGAGGTGCTTGTCTGTGCGTGCTGAGCCGTCGGTTTCCAGGGGCCTCTGCTGATGAAAGGCGTTGGACACCTCTCCCAGGCAGAGAGCAGCAAGTCCTTGCTCCCGAGCGAACCGCCTGCGCCAGGATGCAGCCTGGCACCCAGGTTGAGGCTCCGGCTTTCATTTGCTTTCCGGGCACAGTAGGGCTGAGCGGCATTGTTTAACCTTTTGGAAGCTGTGTATGAAATTTGCATTAGCGGGGTGTTGCTGCTCAGTTACAAACCGTTTATCCCATGAATATCAATGCTCTGAGAAATGATCTTCTTTCTGTTGAGAGGAGCTGAGGAATCCATAAAAATGTGCAGAAAGTAGAGACAGTCCCGGTTCTTCGGAACTGCCGGGCAGAATGACTAAGGAGCAAAGTGACCTGTGCACCCAGGAAAAAAAAAAAGATAACAACTTTCTTTTTTTTTTTTTTTAAACATAGTTTGATGTGTTTTCTTATGCTGCGACTCTGAGTTAACTCTAACTTTGTGTGACTTACTGTCAAATAACAGAGGTTGTAGATAGGTCACCTAGGACCCTGCCTTTAGTAACTCTCTTAAAGATCATTAGTCTCAGACATTGCTGTGAAGCCTGTTTAGAATTTCCTTGCCACTTTCAAAGTTCACATTTGGGTCGAGATCCTTGGAGTTGTGGAGTTTTCCCTCATCTTCACGGAGAGCTACGGGTCTTGCCGTTGGCCATGAACGCCCTCATTTTTGCCGTGGTCGGCATGCAGCTCTTCGGGGACAGCTACAGAGGATGTGTCTGCGAGCTTTCCAACGGTTGTGAACTCCCGTGCTGGCACACGCACGACTTCTTTCGCTCCTTCCGGGTTGTGTTCCACGTGCAATGTGGAGTGTGGATAGAGATCACCGGGGACTACATGGAGGTTGCTGGTGAAACCGTGTGCCTTTTTTTTTTTTTTATTTATTTTTAGAGAGAGGGGAAGGGAGGGAGAAAGAGAGGGAGAGAAACAGCAATGTGTGGTTGCCTCTCACATGGCCCTCATGGGGACCTGGCCCGCAACCCAGGCATGTGCCCTGACTGGGAACCGAACCAGGACCCTCTGGTTTCCAGCCCGTGCTCAATCCACTGAGCTACGCCAGCCAGGGCAACCATGTGCCTTTTGTCTCCATGGTGGCCATGGTGTCTCCATGGTGGTCATGGTGGCTGGAAACTGTTGTGGGGACTGGGAAGTCCAAGGTGAAGGCACAAGCCATTTCAGAGTCTGGTGAGAACCTGCTTGCTGGTCCAGAGGGCTGTCTTCTGGCTGTGGGAATCCCACAGAAATCTTTCTCTTCCCTCCTCCAGGGCGACTTTGAATAAATAGTTGGGTTTATTCAGTTAAAACGACATGAGTACCTATTGCAGAGCCTTACGAGCAGTAGGCACTTAAGAGATACCAGCCCAAAGGAGTTGTTTGATATTTAAGAATACATATTAAACAGAAACTCACTGAGTAATTGAGAAGAAATAGGAACATGCCCTTAAGGTAATGTGAACCTAAATCTATAATTTAAAAAAAAATTTCTATTTGAGTAGACACCAATAACCAAGAAAAAGAAAAAACAACTTTTAGAAAAGTTAATAGACTTTTTTCAGAGCAGTTTTAGGTGTACAGAAAATTGAGCAGAAAATACAGAGAGTTCCCATAAACCCCTTTTCTGCCTTCCCTCGGTTTCCGCTGTTACCAGCATCCTGCATTAGTGGGGTACGTTTTTACAATTGATGAACCAACATTGGTACATTATTATTAACTGAAGTCCATGGTTCGTACTGGGGTTCGCTCTTGAGGCTGCGTGTTCCACGGGTTTTGGCAAACATATAATGATGAGTACCCGTGATCACGGCGTCGTCTAGAATGGACCCACTGCCCTAAAACCCCTTGAGCTTCACCTGCTCAATCCTCCCGCCGCTCCTACTGAATCTTTGGCAACCACCGATCTATTTTTCCTTTTAAAAAATTGTGATAAATGATATGTAACAGAAAACTTAACATTTTAATTGTGTTTAAGTAAAATTTAGGTGCCTAACGACATTCCCTTTTTACCATCTCTATACTTTTGCCTTCTGTAGAGTGCCAGATAGCTGGAATCTACAGTGCATGCAGCCTTTTCGGGTCAGCTGCTTTCACGGACACACGTGTACTTGAGGGAGGCCATGGTTTCAACGGTTCTATCTGGAGTATTGCCACTGAAGGGCTTCGTCATCAGAGCTTTAATCATGGACACAGTTCCATGAGGTTTGCTATTGGGCATGAGGCTGACTTTGGAAGGTATTCTCAAGAAACCGGGAAACGTAGACTTCAGTGGTTATTGAGCCGAATGATAGAGAGCAAAAATACATAGGAAGAGTAGCTACTAATATTTTTATGCACAGGCTCATGGTTACCAGTGGTTCTATTTGTTAAATAGCATCCCATTATTGTTTCTACTTATTTAGGTTTTAAACTTTATTTCATCTTTTGTACTTTAAAATGTATTTACACCTCTTTGCAAGAATAGTTCAGAGTAACTTTACTTTTTCTAATGAAATAGAAAAAGAAAGCCAAAACAATGTAATTATTAGCATCAGAATTATTTCATAGCAGTTGACCAATTTGGCAAAGGGCAATTTTTATTAGATTAAGTAAGATCACAGATTAAGCAAGAGGTTCCTGACAGACTTAACATAAAACCGGAGACTGAAACATTCGTTCTTTGTACCAGTATTTAGGTGTTCTGCACTTCGTAACAGGTACAGGGCATGGGTGGTAGATTGGGAGGAGGAAGGGGCTGAGTTGGAGAAAACACTGAATGTGACTTGGGATTGTGCAAATCCACCTCGTGGCAACAATGAAGCAGGTGCATGGATTGCCCGCAAGCTGGACGAGTTTGAGTATCTACTACCTGTCCGGTGCTGTGGTGGATGCTGGAGATAGAGGGGTGAACAGACACAGCCCCTGCCCTGCTGAGCTGCTGTTCTGCGGGGAGGCCCCTCATAAATGGGAAAAAGAAAACAGACTTAACCTCAGTGGGGAGAAGTGCTTGCTATGAAGGAAAACAAAGCGTACAGTTTAGAGAGCGGTGTTGGGTGTGTTTATTTTAGATGGCCAGGGCAGGCTTCTCTAGGGTGGTACATCTGCACAGAGGTTTCTTAGTGACCAGGGAGTCAGCTGCGTGTAGACTGGGGAGATCATTCCAGGCAGAGGGAACGGCAAGTGCAGATGTCTTAAGGCCAGCATTAGGCTGGGATAACCCAGGACCAGAAGAGGGCCAGCATGGCTAGAGTAAAAAGTGGAAAGGGGTAAAACTTGAGTTCAAAGGAGCCAACAGGATCTAGATCATAGGTAGACTAGCAGGCCAAGCAAGGAAAGGTGTTGGGTTTTATGCTGATATGTTAGGAAGCCTTCTAGAGGGTTTGAGCAGGGGGATGACATGACCCAACTTACATTATCTTTTTTTTTACTTATTGATTTGAGAAGGAGAGAGGAAGGGAGCGAAGAGAGAGAAAGAAACATTGATTTGTTGTTCCACTTATTGATGCATTCATTGGTTCATACTTGTGCGTACCCTGACTAGGGACTGAGCCGGCAACCTTGGCGCGTCTGGTTGGTGCTCTAACCAACTGAGCTCCCTGGCCAGGGCCTGATTTACATACATTTTAAAAAAGGTGATTCTGGCTGGCTGGTGTAGCTCAGTGGATTGAGCACGGGCTGCGAACCAAAGGGTCGCCAGTTCGCGGGCCAGGTCCCCAGGGGCCCCTAGGGGCCACGTGAGAGGCAACCACAAATTGATGTTTCTCTCTCTCTCTTTCTCCCTCCCTTCCCTTCTGTCTAAAAATAAATAACATCTTTAAAAAAAAAAAAAGTGATTCTGGCATCTGTGCTAGAAGGCAGCAATAGAATAGGGAGGCCAGCTGGAGGTTGTTGGGATTGTCCAGGTGAGAGCTGAGTGTGGTCTGCAGGAGGGTGGGACAAGCATCATGGCTGGAGGTGGTCTCTGGGAGGACAAAAGTCAACTTTAGCCCTGGCTGGTGTGGCTCGGTGGATTGGGCGCGGGCTGGGAACCAGAGGGTCCCGGTTCGATTCCCAGTCGAGGCATATGCCTGGGTTGCGGGCTGGTTCCCCAGTGAGGGCCATGTGAGAGGCAACCATACATTGCTGTTTCTCTCCCTCTCTTTCACCCTCCCTTCTCCTCTCTCTAAAGGTAAATGGATAAAATCTTTAAAAAAAAAAGTCAACTTTATAAGCTGTGCCAAGGGGGTGGATACTGAGGATAAATGGGACTTCAGGAGGAGGCGAGTCTTGCTGGAGTGTGGTGAGGTCTTTCTGGGAGAAGTGGGGTTGAAGGGTTGCCGAGAGGAGATGGAGGGAGGACAGATAAGTAGGGAACTGCTGTGAGCCCCTGTCCACCCGCCCCCACACCACCACCCCTTGCCCAGAGGTCAATGGATGGGAGAGGAAGGTCCAACGCACTAATCTCACTTGGTTGGTTCTTCTGGCAACCAGCCCCCATCCGGAGGTGGGCTCACCAATTAACTCAACAAAAGACACATTGTTCCTCTCATCACTTGGGAAGTTCCAAGGGCTTTAGGAGAAATGGGGATAAGAATAAAAAGTTGTAAATCACAGTATCACAGCCCAGGGATATTTTGGTAGGTGGCAGAGGGACCAGCGAGGGGAGATGAAGGGCTCTGTGCGCAGTCAGGCCGTGAGATGGGAGCCGGAGAGGGAGGGGGGAGCGGCCCACGGAGTGATGTTCGGCAGGGTGCATGGGGTCCCCCAGATCCAGGTAAGACCTGCCTCCTAGTTTGGGGACTGTTTCTTTGATTTCAGCTTTTCCTTTCTTTTTTATGTGTTATTTAGTTAAGATATGTGGCAAGATTTGGCTGTGGAATATACTTGGGTCTTTGATATTTATGAAAATGGAACCCTGTTACACATGATTTTCCATTGCCTAGGGTTTTTTCACTTCATATATGCACATATGTGTGCATGTGTATGTCTATATAAATATTGATTTATATTGATACTTTTCCATGTCAGTAAATGTATAGCTATGTTATCATCTTTATTGGTTGGACCATATTTCTAATAAATATATCCCATATTTTTAAAAATAAATCAACTAATAATTGATACATAGTTTTCAGTTTTGGACTATGGTATGATTGTCATGTTAAACATACTTGTTGAGACTCAGGCCTAATTATTTCTATTTTTATAAACTTTAAATTGTTTTATTTACAGTTGTTAATGAATCACAGACCCCTGTATCTGAAAGAGACAAATCCAGTACCTCATCTTCCCCTCTGTCCATTTCTAATGGAAACGGATATACTTTTCCCTAATTGAATATTTCCCATAAAAAGATTCTAGGACTCTTTTCAGAAATTGCTTCTCGGTCCTCTTGGCATAGTTATTCCATCCTCTACAGTTGATACCTCCCCCAAATCACTGGAGGCCATTACTGACACTTTCCTTCTTTCCAGTCTGGAGTGTCGCAGCCACGTTTGTGGCTGGATCAGTAGTCCACTGAGCAGTTCACGTGGGCCAATGTGACCCTCGTTGCTATAATATAATCCTTTCTAGTGGCATTACTGGGAAACGCGTGGGCACTTTTAAGGGTGCCAGAACTCATTGCTCGACTGTTCTCCACAGTGCCTGTATGAATCCACACTCCCAGAGCAATGCCTATGTGCCCATTTCCTCACACCTTTGGCAACAGGTGCCAATCTCTTTAACCTTTCAAGGGTTAAGGGATAACAACTTTGTTATTTTCTGTACTTATTTTGGTTGCCAGTAAGGCCGGGCGTTTTTTCACGTATTTGGTGCAATTTGTATTGGGTGTTTGAGTTGGGATTGAAATGCCAGTTTTTGCCCAGTGCCCATGAGAATCCAAGACCCTGTGTGGCATGTGGGTTTTAAAGGGGGGCTGAGAATTGTAGGCTGGTGGGTTGTTGCTGTTGTTTGGGCTTGAAGTGAATCGGGCTGTGCCCAGGTTTATGCTGTGCTTTCTTGGGCATTTTCAGGTTAACCCCTTCCTCCTTTCTGTGTTACTCCTGCTTAAAAGAGCTGCTCGGTAGACTCCCAGCCTCCCCTGACAGCGTGAGAGGATTCTCCCTGCTGTCTGTCTGTCTGTCTGTCCGGACCTGAGACTTGTCTCACCGTCTAGCTTAGCCGGAAGGCTCAGGTTCTGGGTTCCACTCCCCTCTCTTTAGTCTGTGGGAAAGGGGGAGTTCACCGGGGGTTGGGTGCCATCGTTCTTGGAGAAACTGGTTTCTATTTTGTTTGCTGTGCTGTGCCTGGGATTGCTCCTGAAACATGGGGCCGCGTCTTCTAGGTGGTGCCCTCCATGCAGCATGGAGTTCAGTAGCAAGTGCTTCTGTGCAAGTGGATTGAAGTGACCGTCCACTTCCCTCTTTATTCTCCCCAGCCCAGGCCATTCTAAGTCCTTCCTTGAGGCCAAAACAGACATGAAGACTTACCCACGAGTCTTGAAAACATTCTGCTAAGCAAAAGGAGTTGAGTCATCAGAAGCGACTGACTGTATGATTCTATTACAGAAAAGAGCCACAACTGTGAAACCCTAGAGTGAGAAAGCAGAGTGCTGGGTGAGGGTGACCGGAGAGTAGCTGCATTGTGCATCTAATGAAGTAGGGGAAAGAAAGTCCCAAATATTGAAAGATAGGTCTCTCTTTTTACGTAAAATGAAAACAAAATGGAAACTTGACTTTCCAATTTACTTTAAAAATATTGTGTTGGTAAATAAAATAAACTACTAAAAGAAAGAGAGAGTCGTAAAGAATACTATTCTTGCCCTGGCTAGTGTGGCTCAGTTAGTTGGAGCGTCACTCTGTACCTGGAAGCCAGGGTACATGCCTAGTGTGTGGGTTCGATCCCTGGTCGGGGCGCGGACAGGAGACAGCCAATCGATGTCTCTCTCACGTTGATGTTTCTCTTTCACGTCACTGTTTCTTTCTCACATCGGTGTCTCTGTCTCTCCCTTTCCTTCTCCCTTCCTCTCTCTCTAAAGAGCAATGAAAAAAATGTCCTTGGGTGAGGATAAACAATATATATATATTTTTTAAAGAATACTATTCTTGCATTGTCCAGTTTGGGAGTGTTGAGGGGCAGTCTCAGGATTGTTAGTACCTTCTGGAAATTGGAGCTGGGTCTTCTTCTTTCTACCTTTTTGAAATTGTGGCATTTGATCTCCTTGTTTGGTTGTTGCTGGTTTTTTGGTTTTTTTTTTTATGTTTATGTTTCTTGATTTTGTTGTTTATGAGAGGAGGAAGAGTCCATGGATCAGTGCACTCTCTGTGGACCTGAAGGTGCATCTGGATTCTTTCAGTGATGCTATGATACCAGCTGGCAATTTTTCCACTAATAAGTCAGGATCCTCCGATGGATTTGTAACCAGCATTAGGTCTTCCCACGTTTCTCATCAAGGCTATTATACTGAAGTCTGATTTCGTGAGTTACATTGAGATGTCAGCTTACATTATGATTGCAAGGCCAGGTTGCCAGTCCTTTTTGTCAAAATCAGAGCCTAATCTAGCTGTGAAATAATAATTGTTGAAATACATCTTTCACTTATTTGCTTTCATTCAGGAGTCAGACTCAATGTCATCAAAGGGTTACATTTTTCATCTTGATGATTTTAAAACTCTGGTAATTACTAGCCCATTGGAAGTGAAAGAAGCTCTCCCTGTGTGTGTTTCTCCTGCAAATTCTGCCCCAGCCCCACCCCTGCGGTGACCTTGTCATTACTCCACATTGCAGGGTTTGAGGCTGTGCTGGTGGGGGCGGGGGGGGGGGTCACAGACTAGTCAGTGTCCCCTGTCTTCACAACCACAGATATTTGGTATTTCCTTTTCAGGGCTTCGAAGACTAATTAAATCAAAAGTCATTATAGGGTAGCTCTGGGTTGTTTGGGTTTTTACCTTCTGAGAAGGAAATCTAGCATTTTCCAAAGCGTACCCTGTATTTTTTCTCAGTATGTAATGGAAATAACAGTCTGGAATACAAGTTTTTTTGATACAATGGATACATTTAAGCCAAACCAAGATTTAGCCAGATTAGAAAGGTTTAGAAAACACACCACTGCATGCTTTGCTATTATTGCTGCTCATCATTATTTTTACCATCATTAGCTTTTGCTGGCATTTTTGTCTCTTGCATGTCCACAACACGAAGAAGGTTCTATCTAAGCTCAGGGATTTCAGGACATCAGTCGAGTGCTGGGGAATGGGCCACTGGGTGTCAGTGTTGTCTTTTCTTGCCCTAGCAGGGCCCAAATAGGGTTGTCTTGTCCTTGTCAGAGGTTTTTTTGGCTTTGTTGGAATACAGAATCTTCACCTTTCTGTCCAAGTCAGCTTACTTCATAGGGAGGCATTCTGAGTCATGGAGAAGGGAGAGCTGAATCCCATTCGGGATGGATCCGCCCCCTCACCCCAGCTCCACACGCCCCCGCCCCGCCCCTGTTTCCCAAACTATCTGCCCTTAGGGCTCACCTTTGCCTAAATAAGAAGTGATGCGCTCTTCTTCTCTACAGAAAGATACTATTTTCCACTTTTCTTGATCAGTACACTTGGTGTATCTCTCGTTTCCCCAAAATTAATACAGAGAAAATATCTTGTTTTTAAACAACAGTGTGACCGGAAAAGCATGGTGAAGGCCCGGCCCCACCCCGGGGAGTGCTGGGGAATGGATGAGGCCCGGCTCTGCTACCTGCCAGCAAGGTGATGGGGTCTCAGCACAGGTGCCTCCTCAGTGTTTCTAAGAAAAATGGCAAATCTGGACTTTTGCATGAATTCTTCTCATTTACATAAGCTGGTTCAAACTTTATTCTTATGTTATTATCGTTGCTCCAGTTATGCCCCCTTTGCCCCCTCCACCCAGTACCCCCCCATTCCTCCAGCAATCCCCCCGCCTTAGTTCATATCCATGGGTCGTTCATGTGAGTTCTTTGGGTTCTCTGTTTCCTATACTATTCTTAACACCCCCCCAACCCCATCTATTTTGTATCTACCAGTTATGCTTCTGAATCCCTCCACCTTTTCCCTTATTCTCCCCCCTCCCTCTCCCAGCTAATAGCCCTCCAAATTATCTCCATATCTATGATTCTGTTCCTGTTCTGGTTGTTTGCTTAGTTTGGTTTTTTAGATTTAGTTGTTGATAGTTGTGAATTTGTTGCCATTTTAATGTTCATAGTTCTGATCTTTTTCTTAAGTAAGCTCCTTTAACATTTCATGTAATACTCGTTTGGTGATGATGAACTCCTTTAGCTTTACCTTGTCTGGGAAGCACTTTATCTGCCCTTCCATTCTAAATGATAGCTCTGCTGGATAGAGTAACCTAGGTTGTAGGTCCTCAGCTGATAGTCTTATGAGAACTCCTTTGTAGGTAACTCTCTGCTTTTTTCTTGCTGCTTTTAAGATTCTCTCTTCATGTTTAACCTTTGGCATTTTAATTATGATGTGTCTTGGTGTGGCCCTCTTTGGGTCCAACTTGTTTGGGACTCTCTGTGTTTCCTGGGCTTGTATGTCTATTTCCTTCTCCAAATGATGGAAGTTTTCTTTTATTCTTTTTTTCAAATAAGTTTTCGATTTCTTGCTCTTCCTCTTCTCCTTCTGGTACCCCCATGATTTGGATGTTGGTACGTTTGGAGATGTCCCAGAGGGCCCTTATGCTACCCTTGTTTTTTTGAGTTCTGTTTTCTTCTTGCTGTTCTGGTTGAATGCTTATTTCTTCCTTGTGTTCCAAACAGTTGATTTGAATCCCAGCTTCCTACCCTCCACTGATGGTTCCCTATAGATTTTTCTTTATTTCACTTCGTGTAAACTTCATTTATTCCTTTATGTTGTTACTGTACTCAATGAGTTCTTCGAACATCCTCACCAGTGTTTTGAACTCTGCATCTGATAGGTTGGTTTTCTCTGTTTCATTTAGTTCTTTTTCTGGGGTTTTGTTCTGTTCTTTCATTTGGGCCACATTTCTTTGTTTCCTCAACTTGGCAGCCTCCCTATGTTAGTTTCTGTGTATTAAGTAGAGCTGCTTTGACTCCCTGTCTTAGTAGTGTGGCCTATTGTATAAAAGTCATCTGTAAATTGTCGGGGGGAGCCTTAGGTAATCTCCAGGGTAAGCAATCCACTTCACTGCCTTGTGGCTCTGTGTTGGGGGAGAGGGGGACATTGCTGTTCCTGGCTTCTGAAGGTTTGCCCAGCACTCACCGCACTTCCAGTCACTTCACCCACTGCCCATATGGGACTGGTGCCCTTCCAGCTCTTGCTCTGGTGGTGAATCCCAGAGTGGGTGTGTTTGCATACGTTCTATGTCCATATGGGCCCTTTAAACAGTTTCCTGAAAATCTGGTGGTTTCTTCCACTGCCCCAACCCACACTGGCTTTTACAGCCAGAAGTTGTGCAGATTTATCTTCCTGGTGCTGGACCCTTGGGCTGTGTGGTCTCGCCTGGGGCTGGGATCACTCACTCCCAAGGTATCCCTCCTGATTTTTATCTACCACATGTGAATGTGGGACCATCGGTTCCATTGCTGTCACTGCCTCTCTGCGCCTCTCCACCTGTCTCCATGACCCTGCCTCTCCTACCTGTCTGGATGAATGTGGCTTCTTGAAATCCTTGGTTGTTGGACTTCCATACAGTCTGATTTTCTGACAGTTCTGGGTGTTATTTGTTTTGAGATCTAGTTGTTATTCTTTCTATGGTTGTGCAAGGAGGCAAAGCATGTCTACCTATGCCTCCATCTAGACTGGAAGTTGGCTTAACTCTAAAAAAAAAAATAATAATCTGAGGACTAGATATGGGGCTTCCAGATTAACAAGCTGTGATCTCTGTACTAAACCTTGAAGGTTTCCTCTCCTGACCAGGATCCTTTGGGTTCCTTGGATTAGCATAGTGCCCTGTGCATAGACGTGAGCTCGGTAAATATTTATTGAATGATTCAGTAATTTTTCAGAGATCATAGTCCCATAAACACTTGTATTTTAGGGATCTATATGTATATAAAAAAGGTTAGGACCTCACCCCCTGAACATTTTCTGTGATTCACACAAGTCATGCAGCAAGTTCCAAGTAGTCTTTAGTTATTCTTTCTATGGGTTTTTTTCTTTCCTTTAGGAAATGGTAAAATTTCGATAGTACCTGTTTGCGCTGTGCTGCCTGTGGCGAGTGTGACTGTCCTTGTGTTCTCTCTCTCATATCGGTGTGGTTTCCCAGCCACGGGGCCCCTCACCCTGCAACCAGCCCCTGGTCCTGTGAGTCGGCTCCTAGCATTCCTCTCGCTGAGGTCCTGCTACAGCAGGTGCTGTGGGCAGAAGTGGGTGCATATCACGATATTGAGGGGGCATGCCTCAATATCAATGTCTTCTTTCTGCCTGGCCTCACCAGACCTGTGGGTAGGTGGCCGCAAGGACCAGACCTCCCTTGCTCATTCACTTCTTCACTGGTGCTGGCAAACTGGGGTTCCCAGCATGGCCCTGAAAGATCCCCCACTCTCCCTCCCTTCCTCTCTTTCTCTCTCTTTCCCTTGTTGAGTATTTCCGGCGAGCCCACTAGGTCCAAGCACTCTTACATGTGCTTGGCCGTAGGAGTGAATAAGGCAGACAGGATTCCCAGCCCTAATGGAGCTACTTCCTAGTGCAGGGAGACAGGCAATGATCAAGATAAGGAAGTAGCACATAAAGTGTACCAGATAGTGATAAATGCTCGGAGGAGAATGAAGCAGGGGAGGGAGGTGGGGAGCGCAGGGAGAGCAATGCACTCAGGCAGAGAGCTGTAGGAACGAGTGGCTGAGGGCCAGGGCTGCCCTGGAGGCCTGGGCTTCCTCTGGTGAACAGGGACACAGGGCACAGTCAGAGGACACCTCTGCTGTCAAGGCAGAGAGCGAAGAGAAGGCAGTGAGTGTTGGGTGCAAGAAATAGTTGAAGGTCCTGGGGAAAAAACACAAGGAATCACTCTTGACTCTTGCTGATGGAGGTACAAATAGGAGAATTCTCTTAATTTATCATTTTATGTGTATATTTTTTAACAGGCAAAATACTTACATGGATGAACATTTAATAGGTACAAAAGGAAATCTAATTTTAAAATTACAATTCTGCTCTCCTATCCCCTAGTAACTCAGTTCCTTTTCTTCGAAGCAATCTTTCTAAACAGTTTGTGTTCTTTCAAGGATATTTCATGAATATGCATGCAAATATATTCATGTATACACACATACACATACATCTGATTGCATATCTATATAGACTTTCATAAACATGTAGCTATCATTTATATGTATATATTATACTTGTATGTCTGTATACTTGTATATATAGATTTGAAAGAAAAGTTCAAGACTATTCAGGGAGCTCTCACTTTGAGGATTCTGTCAGTTGCTAAGCACGTCTGTAATGCTTACGCAAATCAAATAAGGCTTTAGTAGTTTGCCTGTCTAGTTCAATTTCAGAGACACCATAATCAATTAAGCAATACCAAGGATCTCTGCAGGGCAAACCATTCTGATAAATGCTTTAGCTTTGCTTCCCAATTCTGGTAACTATGCCTACCTTATGACTGATTAAATGCAAGGAGACAATAATACTTTGGAGACAGAAAAACCTGGAAGCAAATCCTAGTTAGGTGTATGCATTAGTTTTTTGTTGTTGCTGCAATAAATTAACACAAACTTACTGACTTAAATCAGCACAGTTTCACTGCATTACAATCCTGGGGGTCAGGAGTCTGAAGTGGCTTGCAATGAGCTGAAATCAGGGTTGTAGCAGGCTATGCTACCTCCAGAGGCTCTAGGGAAAAACACATTTCCTAGCCTTATCCAGCTTCTTAGAGGTCATCTGTATTCCTTGGCCAAAGGGCCCTCATTCCTTCTTCAAAGACAGCAATGTAGCATCTTCGCATTCATCAATCTCTTTCCTCTTTTTTTCATGGTCAAATGGCCTCTTTGATTCTGGCCCTTCTGCATCCCTTTATAAAAGGACCATTGGATGGCATTTGGCCCATCCAGGTAATCCAGGATCATCTCCCTATCTCAAGACTCTTAACACATCTGCAAAATCCTTTTAGTCATGTAAGATCATCTGAAGGTTCTGGGGGTTAGCACATGCACATCTTGGGGGGGGAGGTGATAAAGGGGGTGTCATTATTCTCCTCAACACAGGTAGACTTAAGAAAGTTATTGAACTTCCAGGAGTTTGTTTTCTACGGACAAAATTTTAAGACAAGGCTAATGAAATGAAATACTGTGCGTAAAGCTCTTGGCCCATAACCAGGATGAGCAGCATCTTAGGCAGCTCTGGTGTGTCGGCTGTGTGATCTCAGTTCCATCATTTCGCTCGTGGGGTCCCAGTGTCCTTCTCTATAAAATGGTGGAGAGAGCCCTGGCCGGGTGGCTCAGCTGGGTGGAGCGTCACCCCATAACTGAAAGGTTGTGGGTTTGATCCCCAGTCGGGACACGTGCCTGGGTTGCAGGTTTGATCCCTGGTCAGGGAGTGTAGGGGAAACAGCTCATTCATGTTGCTCTTTCTCACACTGATGTTTCTCACTCTCTCTCTCTTCTTCCCCTTCCTCTCTCTAAAATCAATAAGTGTATTCTCAAGTGAGAATTAAAAAAATAAAAATGGGGAAAAGAATTAGCAACTAGCAAGTTTTATTTCTACAAACATCCATTTAATCTAGCACACTTTAGTAAAGGACCATCCTTTTGTACCGATCGCAAGTAATACCTTTGTTCTTTGTCATGAATCAAGTGCTCAGCACGTGCGGGTGCGATTACGAATTCTTTTTTCCCTCGGTTCTATGTGTATATTGTGCTAATCCCACAATTCCACATTGTCTTAGTTACTAAAATTTTACAAAAAATCTTGGTTTCTAGTAGTGTAAATCCTCTGATTTTGTTCTTTTTCTCTGAGGTTATCTTGGCCCTTTGCCTTTTCATATATATAAAGATTATATATATTATGTATTACATATAATATATATCTTTCTAGACAGCAGGGGGAATCTTTCAGAATTTTATCATATAAATGCTCTGTATATATGTATATTAGATTCAGTTTATCAATTTCCTCAAAAACTCACTGGTGTTTTCATAGTGACGCACTGAATCTATAGATGAATTTGGGACGAAGTGACATCTTTATAACATTTAAGTTTCCAGTCCGTGAACATGCTATATCCTCTTGTTTATGTATTCTTTAATTTCTCTTGCTGATATTTATAGCTCTCTGTGTAGAAGGCTTGCATATCTGTTAAAATTTAGTCCTAGATAATGATGGTTTAGAAAATATTTTATTGATAATGATGTTTGTGATGTTATAAATAGTATACATGCATATATATTTATATTTCATCTTGTTTTTTTGCTCATGGAAAATACAACTGAATTTTGTATATTGACCTTGTATTCAGTGATCTTGCTAAATCCATTTATTAATTCTGTTAGTTTATAGATTCTTTTAAAATTTTCTGTATACACAATTACGATGTTTGACATAATTATAGTTCTTCTAAATCCCATGCTGTTCATTTCTCTTTTATGCTTTACTTTATTCGTCAGTGCTCATTCATAAAGTTGAAAGAAGTGATTGATCACTGGCATCCTTGTGTCTTTCTAGACAGCTGGGGAATCTTTCAGAATTTTATAAGTAATGATGATCCTAGATATAATGTCAGGTCAAGGGAGTTTCCTTTTATTTCTAGTTTGCTAAAGAGTTTTTAAAATGATAAATGGGTATTGTATTATATCAAAGGCTTTTGCCCATCTGTTAAGTTGATCAGATACTTTTCCTGTTACTGTGGCAAATGACCATGATGGTTCTTCAAAAGTTACACCAACCGTGTGTTCTTGGAATAAATCCGACTTAGTTTTGATGTACTTTCTTCTATGTATTTATTGACAGTTTTGATTTTGCTAATATTTTAACATTTCTGTGCCTAAAATCTTAAACAAGAGAGAGATAGGCCTCATGTATTGCTTTCTAGTAATGTCCTTATCAAGTTTTATCATCAAAGTTTTGCTGACTTATAAAACCATTTAAAAAGTATTCCTCTCCTCCCTTTTTTCATTTTCTGGGGCTGTTTGTGTGATATGTTTGTTATTCTTTAATTGTTTGGAAGAAAACCATTGGTGAAGCCAGTGGCTTTGAGTTCTGTTTGTCAGAAGAGATTTAACTATGGATTAAATTTCTTTACTAGCTACAAGACTGCATCTATTATGATACATCTTATACGTATTAAATGTGATTTTAAGGGATGTACCCATTTCAACCAAATTTTCAAATATATTGGCAAAAAGTTGTTCATAATATGCTCTCATCTCTTTTGAAATTGAATAGAACTTACATAAAGAAAAAAATGAGCAAGTCTTAAGTGTGCATCTCAATAAGTTTTCATAAATCATCCAGATAAAGATACAGATCACTCCAGAAAGTTCCCTCCTACCCCTTCCTGGTGAATATTCGCACCCGTCCACCCAAGGCAACCACTATTCTGGCAAATATCACAATAGCTTAGTTGAAACTGCTCTTGGACTTCACACAAACAGAACCACATTATATGGATTTGGGGTTTGGCAACTTTTGCTGATTGTGATGTTTTTGAGATTCACCTGTGTTGTTACGTTTGTAATAGTTTATTTTGTATTGCTTTATGGTATTCTATAATATGAATATAAATCCACTTTTTCCTGTGGGTGGACGGATAGTTTCTTGTTTTAAGCTATTATGAACAAGGTTTCTATGAACATTCTCATACAAGTGTTTTTGCAGACAAATGCACTCTTAGCCTTTGATAGCGATCTAGGAAAGGAAGTGGTGGGTCAGAGAGAAAGTGTACCTGTCGCGTTATGAGAAACGAGCACAGCTGTTAAAAGTGGTCGCACACTGTTCCCTGGACCAGTCGTGTACTGTGGTTTCGGCTGCTCCCTGCCCCCTTCCCACCCCAGTGATTGGTTTTGTCAGCCTTGCTAATGGATGTGTAATGGGTCCATTTGCGTTTCCCTCTTGAGTTACATAGTTGAGGCTCCTTTCATGAGTTATTGGCCTATTGAATGTCTTCTCATAGAGGACAACTTTTCAAGTCATTTGCTCATTTAAAAAACAGTTGGACGGTTTGCTTTTTTCTTACTGATTTATAAGACTTGTTTGCACATTGGAGATATGAGTCTGCTGTCACACACAAATAAATATTTTCTCCTAGTCTGTGGCTGGCCTTTCCACTTTGTTGGTGTCTTTTGACACCTTTAACAGCAAATTTTGATTAGGCCAATTGTATCATTTTGTTCTTTGGGTCTTGCTTAAGAAATGTTGCCTTCTTCAGTAAAATTAAGACATTCAGAAAAGTTTTATTCTGGAACTTTATAGTTTTTCATCTTTAAATTCACAATCTACTTTAACTTTTATGTGTAGTGTGAAGTAGGGGTTAAGGTTCGTTTCTTATTTGCTCTAATACCATTTATTGGATAGAACGTATATTTCCTACTGAATTACTTTGACAAAATAAAGCAACCACGTGTGTACTTCCTACTTCCGACTTCCTGGTCTGTTCCATTCATCTACTGTCTATTCTGTTCCTCATAACACACTGTCTCCATCGCTGTAGCGTTATAGAAGGTCTTGAAATTTAGTAGTGTAAGCTATCTAAACTTATTTTTATTCAAGATTTTCATATAGGCTAGATCTTTTATATTTTATACAAATTTTAGTACCAGCTTGTCAATTTCTGCAAAAAAAAAAAAAAACAAACCCAAAACAAAACCCTGTTGGAATTCTGGTAATCATTCCATTGAAGTTATAGATTAATTTGGGGGAACAACATAATTAATATCTTAAATGAGTCTTCCAATTCATTAATATAGAATATATCTCTATTCAAAGGATTTGTCAAGGTTAAACTAACCTTGCATTTCTGTGATAAAGCCCATTGGTCGTGATGTAATACACTTTTTCATATATTGCTATATTCTATTTGCTGATATATTGTTTAGACATTTTATATCTCTATTCATCTCTTTTCTTATAAAAACTTTGTTGAATGTTGTTATCCAGATAATACTGGCCTGGTAAAATGAGCTGAGAAGTGTTCTGTTTATCTCTTGTTTCTGAATGGCTCTGTGTAAGATCTGTAGTGTTTATATACTTGAGCGTTTGGTTGAATTCACTACTGAAGCCAGTCTGGTCAGGAGTTTACGTTGTGGGTAGGTTTTAAATTACTATATATTCTGATTCTTGAACCAATGTATTGGGCTGGCCAAAGAGTCTGTTCAGCTTTTTTCATAAAGTAAAATACATATTTTTCATTTTCACTAATAACTTTATTGATTTGGGTATTTTGAGTATGTTGGCTGTCTCCTGCATGGTATAGCATTGATTGTTCTCAGTTAGTGTCTCAATTTGATTGCTACCAACCTCGACTGGTCTACTTGACCGTGGAGCATCACCCAGCAAGAAATCTCCAGCACGAAACTTCGCAAACCACTTTCGACACATGCGATCAGTCACAGCAACTTCTCCATAGACTGCACAGATATTTCTGTTTTTTGAGTTTCTGTTGCATTTTTACCCTTCTTGAAATAATAAACTATAATATGCAGAAAATGTGTATTTTCTTCCATCTTCAATATTAAAGTGACTTACACAAAAGTTCATGAATTTTGATACTATTTTTTAAATGCACGCTGTTATGACAGTGTCACAATAAAATCTAACAAAATTGTTTTAAATGAAGTTAAAGACAACTAAGAGCTACTGGGGCCATCTTATGGAAAAAGTAAGTGAACTTTTTGGCCAACCCAATATAAATACTTGGTTTTTCTTTATTTTCTTGAGTCAGTTTTGGTAAGCTGTCTTTTCAAGCGATTTGTTTATTTCATCTAACTGGACAAATTTACTGGTACCAAGCTGTTCATGACATTCTCTTGTAGTATTTTAACATCTGTGGTGATTGGTGATCCTTTTTCATTCCTGATAGTTGTGGTTTATATTTTCTTGATCAGTCTTCTAAGGAAGTTACCAATTTTAAAAATCTTTTTAAAGAACCAGTTTTTTGCTTTGTTGATTTTGCTTTTTATTTACACCTTCCTTTTTTTTTTCTTAGCTTCATTAGAGGAGGAACTTAAATAATTGACTAAGTATGTTTCTAACATATATATTTAAAACTATAAAATTTCCTCTAACCTCTGATTTAGTTCTATTCCAAAGATTTGACATGCTGAATTTTCATTGTTTCTCCTCCAAATTATTTTTAAATTTTAAATATTACTTCTTTAATTCATGGGTTCTTTAGAAATATTTAATTTTGAAAAGTGGAGATTTTCTAGCAGTCTTTTTTTTTTAAAGATTTTATTTATTTATTTTTAGACAGAAGGAAAGGGAGGGAGAAAGAGGGAGAGAAACATTAGTGTATGGTTGCCTCTCACGTGGCCCCCACTGGGGACCTGGCCTGCAACCCAGGCATGTGCCCTGACTGGGAATCGAACCTGTGACGCTTTGGTTCGCAGCCTGCGCTCAATCCACTGAGCTACACCAGCCAGGGCTATTTTCTAGCAGTCTTTATCATTGATTTCTGGTTTATGTCTATTATGGACAGAGAACACATGCCTCTTTCTCACTAATAATACTTGTGGTCTTGAACTCTACTTAGTTTTGTATTAGAATATAATATAAAATAGCTTTTATTATAAGTAATATAAACAGTTTTATAATAATATAAAATAGTTTTTACAGAATATTTAGTCCACTTACATTTAATGTAAGTGTAATGTATTCGGGTTTGAATATATTATTTTACTGGGTTTTCTATTTGTCATACCTATTATTTTCCTGCTATTTTTGTCTTTTGAATTGATATGTTTATATTATTTTCTTTTCCCTCTATTGTCTTATTAACTGCACATTCTTTCATTTAATTTTAGAATTTTATCCTAAAAATTACACAATAAATTTTTGACTTATTCTAACTTAAATTTTTCTTTGACCACTTGTAGGGTGTATTAAACCTTAAAAACCTTTACCCCATTCTCCATTCCCCCACCTTTTGTGTATTATTATCCCATGTTAAAATCATGTATAAAATACTGTCCTATGTGGGTACATGTATATATAAAATCCATTCCCAGAATATGTGTTTTATTAAATTGTTAATATTTATTTAGATTTATCCACATACTTACTCTTTCTGGAGCTCTTGACTTGTTTCTGCATTAATGTTCCCCCACCAGGGATCACCTTCCTTCTGCCTCAAGAACTTCCTTCAGTATTTCTCTAATGCCACCCTGCTGGTAGCAAATGATCTCACTTTTAAAGGGGATTATCTAGAAACATTTTTCTTTTTTCTTAAGCCCTGGCTTCCTTGGGATCCCTAAGGTACTTTATTTTCCAAACCTCGTAAGATTGACAAAGCCTCTTGATTGCCCCACCCTGTCCCCATCCTTCACTCCAAAGATTGGCATTGGTACCATGGAGAGAAAAAATGACAAACACATATTTCTCAACATATTTTTCTTCTCTTCAGGAACTTGACCTACTGAATCCTGGCAACCTTAACTGCTCTTTGATGAAAATAAAGAACCATTTCCCTCCCTTATATTTTACCTAGCTTTTATAGTTGTCGTTGATGGGCGATTAGTCTGAATTAAGCTTTTCTGTCATAGCTAGAAGTAGAACCCACAAAGTCCTGTTTGTTTTTAATAAAAACATGTGGATTAACATATTAATCATCCATATGGTGACCTTTGTGATACTTTCCTACAGCTCCCATAATGCCTGATGAGTCTCTTTTCTCTAGATTAAATAGCTAAAATTCATCAGCTCATGTGACATAATCTCCTGACCCCCCTCACCATTCTGGTCGCCCAACTAGTCTTTTAAATGGAGAGCACAAAGATTATGACTCCTAACTTTAGTGTCAAAAAAAGGTTACTTTTAAATCCTAGATCTGTTTCACAGTAATTGCTTGACCATGAGCAAGTCAATTTATTTAAGCCTCTGACTTGTCATCTCTGCAAGGCTGAGGATATGACCCAACTGGCAGAGTCCTTTCGGATTAAAAGAAGCCCTAGGTTACAGTAGTCACTCAATGAAAGTTAGCCGCCACAGTGACTTTCCTATTTCCATACCTGCTATCTCCTTGAGAGGGTGTATACTGGGGATGAAGTCTTCATGTTGTTACAGGTTGCTGGAATCCTTCGTGCCCCTGCTCTTTACATGTACCTGGTTAGTTATCCAATTCCATAAAAACGATGGAGTCATCCTCCAAGAAGGCATAAATCTGCAGTCATGTTTTGCATCCTCTGTAGCACCTCCTTCATTGTGGCTGAACTGACACAGGTGGGAGGAAGGATGTTTCTGAAAAAAATTTAACTGCTAGAATACTATTTAAACAGTAATGTGTGCCCTCCCCCGGCCCTGCCCCTTCCAGACTGATCCTTTATCAGGGTTTCACTTGGCTTTCCTGTATTTCACAACAGAACATTTATAAATGTTTTTGGATGCTGTCTTCAGCCAAGGTCAGCAGCAGCGGTTGTGCATGTTTGAAAGGGCTATTTTCTTCCTCTTATTCCCGACCCCCCTGAATCCCGTTATCGGTGCCTGCACATTTTCGGTAACTGATTGTCATTACATTGTGAGGATGCCGCCTGGATGCCGACTCCTCAGCCTGCGATGTCAGCTCAGCCCGCTGAAATCTACCAGGAGAAAACAAAGGACATTCCTGACTAGGGGGAAAAATGGAGCAGGGGACATTTACATGTGTTTGACATTTATATTCTTTTGCATAGCTTTTGTCTTTCTGAAAATTCTCTGTATTTACCATCTCATGCAGAAGAATGAAATCTAAATATTAGGGAGAAAAGAGAGCCTGCTTTGAAGATGGAGAGTAGGATAAGGAATTAGAGATTCACCTCTCTCTTTTAAGGCCTTCTTTTTTTTTTTTTCTGATAAGGGAAAGGGCAGAGTTGTAAAATTAACAGGGTCACCGTAACTTGAGTTTCTGATGTGCTGGGGAATAGTAACACCGTAGTTCTGTAACACCATAATGCGTTTGTAGACTTGCTTCCTAATAGCCTCTGTCCTTTGCCCCAAAGAGTGCTCTCACAGGTGTTTTTGCCTGATTGATCACATGTAAGGGGAACGCCTTAAAGAAGTGTTACTTAGGTATGGGGATCTCTGTGTTGGACCCATAGAGGTTTATTTGCATAACGAGCTTCTGATCTTAACTGGTGGAATTTCACATCAGACTGTGATAAGCCCAGTGATTAACCTCCAGAGCCAGCCCTGGTGCCTTGGCTGCCACCCTTGTTCCTCTTCCCCATAAATGCTCAGCTGTCCGTGCATGCTCCAGAGAGTAAAATGAGTAGAAACTTGCTGTCATAAAATCTCGACAGAAAAGGGTGATCCTTTTCAATCAATATATTGCACACAATTTTCAGTACCAGAGGTTCCCTCGGTTTACATGAAGCCATTGGGACCTTCTAATGTCTTACACTCTCAATTCCTGAGTTATCTAAGAACTCAGTACCTGGATTAATGTGGCTTATAGAATTAAAGCAGTTAAAAAAAAACAGTTATGGAGTTAAAATAGCTTTTAATTTTTTTAAATATCTTTTTTCAACTTAGTGTTCCTTGGGAGCCCAATAAATGTTGATTTTTAAGAAGGGATATTCTGATTGATGCAGGATGCTATTCCAGTGTCTTGTCTTCTTGCCTTCCCCATCACCTTGGTGCATCTGACTATTACAGGGTGCAGCCAAGAAATGGGCCCAAACAAGGATTTGTAGTAGGGTCCAGAACTCAAGGTATCCAGGAAATATTAGAAATATGTATATAGAATGTCCTCACCCCCACAGGTCTGAACTGGGTGGGGGATGGGACTCCTGGAGCAAGGCCATTCAGAGCTGTTGGGTATGGCAGCAGATTTGCAGCCAGCCTCTGCCATGGTCATGTAACACATCTATAACCTTTAACTGGTTCCATAGCTGTGTTAAATAGCTGTGGCCATGCTTTGAGCCAGGGGGATGGAGGAGATTTCCACCCAGGCTGTAGCCGAGAGGCAACTCCCCCTAGACACAGCGCCTGCGTGAAAACTTGGAGATGGTTGGCTCTGGGCCATGGGGTCACCCCTGCCCACAGCTAACATGGTAGCCCAGAAAAACTGGAGGAATATGAAGTGCTGGCAGGTGTTGCCGATTGAAGGAGGAGTCGGAAATGGGGCTGCAAAGGGAGATCGGTGCGGGAGATTTAAACCCAGGCACAGCAGCCATATCTCTCTCTTGGACCACACAGCTGAGGAGTGGGGACCCCTCAGCCTGAGAGACAGAGGCAGGACCACGTGGCTTTGGGTGCCTTCCTTTGCCACACAGCCTAGGAAGCAGCAGAGACTTTGCCTGGAAGAAAAGGGGTGAAAGGACTTATGCTGGTGGGCCATGAGAAGGTGCCACATGCTTTCTTTGGATTAGTTGGAGCTTTTTTTGGATTACCATGCTTTTGGATTAACCTGGAGTTCTTTGGATTAATTTGGAGATCGCAGTGGCGACACATCGGATGATGCCAGAACTGAGAATCAGCCTGTAACACGCTTCTACTTCTCCTACGGTACCCTGGACTGGGAAAAGGCGGGGAAGGAAGGACTGTGGGTGTTTGTGGGTATTCTAGAGAACTCTAGTATTTTAAAGGAGACCTTACATCTTTATCCCAAGCCTGTATAACATGTAAATAAATAATTCTTTTCCTTTTCACAAGTCTCTGGTATTGAGAGACGTCTTTCCATTGGCAGCGTGCATAACGGACCTTGGAGCAGGGTTGGGGCATCGTTGGGTGCCCCGTCGGCCCTTTGCTCTGTAACATGACCAGAGACCCCTGGGCTCCAGGAAGCAGAGTTTGCAAAACCCTAGTCTTCAAGGGGAGGTGGGGGTGGGCAGGAAACCCGCATTATCGGAAGTGGATTGTATTGGCGAGAAGTGACCTCTGAAGGCCAAAAGAAGTACCACCACTACTGGGAGACCTTGCTTTTCCTTCTGTCCTTCATTTTGCAAAATTAACTATTTTCAGAAAGATTTGATAGTTTTTGAATTTTATCATTTCCATTATGATATGGCTCTAGATCCTTTTCAGAGTTTGAAAGAGGTCGCTAGGGAACATGTGAATTTTTTTTTCTTCTATTTCTTATCTTTCAAAATGGCTTAGAATGATTTCTCTCTTCTTCCATCCACCTATAGACAGGCATCAACAAGGGCATATTTGGTCTCTTGTGAATTTCTGTGGATTTTAATCCGGGCTCCATGCAGGGCAAAGGACATAGGTGCCTGCTATGAAATCTGTGCTTACCAAGTCAAGTGGCAAACTGTGTCTCCAGCATATGAAGTCTATATGATGTATGGGTAGGGGCTGCAGGAGAGATGAGCATCCTTGAAGAACCACACAATTATGCATGTTTCCAGAATTTAAGACTGATCACGTGATGTGGGCTTAATAAGATCTAATCAGGAATTTTTGAATTTGAAGTAACACTCAAACTCTGACAGTGTCTTCAGCAAAAAGAGTTTATTGGCCCACATAACTGAAACGTCTGGGAGCTGACAGAGTGTCATCCAGTTTCTGTCACTCTTGCTCATGTGTCTCTACTGAGCCAGCCAGAGCTGGAGTGTTTTCTCTTCAGATTCCTCCAGACGTCGGGTGTAGGCCAAGGTGCGGGGCCGCGGCCCCCTGCAGCAGGTTCTGGCTTCTACCACCTGATGCAGCAGGCCCGGAAGTAAGGGAGGCAGTTTTTGTTTCCCTCGCATCATGTTACAAACTCCCACAGAAGACTTTCTTCGCCAGTTTGGGTCACATTTCCATCTGGAGGCCAATCGGTGGTCAGGGAACTTGAAGATGTTATTTTTGTTTTTAGTCCTGTATCTTTATAGAATATTCTGGACATTTACCTCATTTTCTCAAGATTCTGATCCAGTAAGTCTATTCTGGCTGTCATTTAAGAATGATTCTTTACTATGTTATTCCTCAGAAATGATATTTATATTTTCATGGACCCCTCCAGAGTCTTCACCCAAAGAGCTTGGCAATAAAGGCACAGTGGCTACTCAGGATCGATATGGCTCTACCAGGAAGAATGAGAAGCAAAAATCAAAGCAAAACCAAACGAGAAAGTCTGAGTGGGGTGGGACAATAGGTGTAGTCTTTCTTTAACTCTGTAACCCAGAAATGGCAAAGGCATAGTAGCGTCTAAAGACCATCACTGCCCTCGGTGGGCTCATGGCAGACATCACTAATCAATCAATTTGCCATTTCTCCTAAGCCCAGACACGGCCTCAGAATCTTTTCTACAGAGCCCTCCAGGAACTCTGTGACGATAGGCAAAATGCGCTGTTTACATTTGAGGCATAACCCCAAAGTCTCCATGCTTAACTGTTCTCTCTTGTTCTCCTCCAACAGTCAGGAGTTTAGGGTCGTCTTGAAAGTTTTAAAAATATGTGAATTTAAATTTCCTTGTAGGGCCTGCATGTTAGAATCACCCTGCTTTGTTTGTTTGTTTGTTTTGGTCTCATTTTAAAGAATAAAGAGATTGACTAATAAAGACTTGGGATGATAAGACAATAAATAAGCTTTGGGAGCAGTTTACTTCTTTTGGTTTTCTTCTGACACCTATTCTTCTAAAGCCCATTCTTACAACGTCGTTATTAGATGCTTGCAAAAATCTTACAGATGTTAAGAAAGAAATATTCCACCCGTCCACATTCATATGACTCCACTGTTACACTGTCTTCATCAATATGACTTTACTCTTTCAGCAAATGCTTTCCCAAGAAGGTAAATGTTGCAAATAATTTTACTGTTCACTCTGGAGCCTCATTAACTCTCCAGTAGGAAAAAAAAATTAAGTTTATGCCCTAAGCCCCTTTGAACATGTCTTCAAAATTCTTGCTATACTGAGTCCACCAATCCCAGATTTCTGTCGTTCTTACGTAACCAAGCTTCCTGCATGGAGAGATGTCCTTAAAAGCAGATGTCAAATCTCACGAATGTCCCCACTGTGCCCTTCTCCATTTGTGAGAATCCAAAGGCTCTTCCCAGGCAGTGTTCTCCCTTCCTACGATGAGAAGAAAGTCGATTTTGTCTTATCAGGTTGTTCGGACGATGTTTTGTGTCAACAGCTACTGAGTTATGAATTGGAGTTCAGGTGACTACAGCCAGCAGTTATTGGGTGCCTTCTATGTGTAAAGCACTCAGTGGAAGGGGCTCAGAAGATTGAGCCCCTTTAAAGGACATCTCCTGTCCTTTAAACCTACACAAACCAATGGAATCATACAATGCAAGTGCCATACTAAAGTAATAGTATCCGGTGGTTTTGAGCAAGAGAAGGAATTTCAAATAGGATATCTCTGAAGGCTTCTTAGAGGAGGTGTGTTTGCACTTCGCACCGAAACAAGGCTAATATGTCAGAAGGGGATGGGAGTAGGGGACAGTGTTGTAGACTGAGGAAATACCATGAGCCAAGGGCACAGAGGTGGGAAAGGTCAGAGTGTGTCCCCCAAAGTCAAGTAGGCCCGTGGGCTGGTATGAGCAGTGAGAAATGAGGCTAGAGAATTGGATGCAGATCAAGCATCGGGTACTGGAATGTCGGAAAGGAATCTGAGTGTATTCTGTGGGCAGTCAGAGCACGGGAGGTGTTTGAGTTCAGTCTCCTTTCTCTCTCCGCAGCCTCCCCCTCTCCGTCTCTGAGGTTATCTGCCTCTGCTTCTTGTTCTCCCTCCTTCCTTCCCTTTCTCCCCACTACCTACAACCCTGCCTCTATCTGATCCCCTACTGTTCCCTTCATCTGATCTCATCATCTCTCTCATTCTTGGGCTCATGATATCTTGTTCTCTTTGTGATCCTCAGCACTCATCTTCGTTCTTTCTCTCTCCTCTCTCTCTCATCTTTTTGCATAGCTTTCTCTTGTTCCAGCTTTTTCTGCTCCTCTTACTCTCTGGTTATCCCACTGCTATTACATGTTTTCCTCCCTGCTGTCCTTGTCTCTTCGGTTCTTGCCTGAGACGCTTGGTCTTACCCCGTGGCCCCTGCCTCTAGCTCTCATTCAGAGTCTCTCTCAATCATTCCCCTTCTGTGTGTATATTGTCTTCAGTCCTTCCTACTGCACCCAGTATTTTTCTCTGTGCCAGGAAAATGGCACCTTACTTTGAGACACACGATCGATCCAAAGGCGAGACCTCATTTTCAACTGAAGTTTCAACTTGGACAGTCCCATGCAAGCACTCTGGTTTGCCAACCTTGGTTTATGGGTATAACTCCGGACGGATCATGGTGGCCGGGGGAATGGTACTGATAGTAGCAAAGCCTTCTTCCCACGCAGAAGCCTGGGGATGGCAGCCCTTCCAGACCCACAGAGTCTAGGGAAGAGATGGCTCCCCAAGGCACCAATGCTTTGCAAACAAAAGCAATTGATGTTCACTTTGAAGTTATGATAGTTCCATGTTACATGTGAAGAAACAGACCCAGGCTATTAAATGAGACTCCTGGTCACAACCACCCCAGTCTGAACTGACTTCCAACCCATTTCTTAATCTCTGTGTGATGTCCCCATTCTCTTATTCACTGTAAATAAAGTGCCCGCTGCAGCCTCTATGGTCTGCACCCCACCCCCCACATGCTTCCTTTCTCTTTTCCTGTATATCTCTAAGAGAACAGCTGAGGAGAGGGAACACAGCTCTTCAGATTAGATCCTTCAGTTTGCTTTTTCTTCTTTTTAAAGACTAACATTCTAACATTTCTAAGAGCCCAGTTTCTGAACACTGAAGTATAGTTTTGCTAGGATGCAAGAGTCTGGCTGGGAAGATTGGTGTGGATTCTATGAAGATCAGACAAGAGAGTGGTTCTCTTTAACAGATAGAGATCAATGCCACCAGCTGGGTGTTCTAATGTCTAAATAAGCAGCGTATTGTATTTTTGATCAAGATTAAAACTTTAAGTAGATGCAGCATGTGTCAAAACAGAAGCGAAAATACCAGTTAATGTCTAAGTCTTCGCGAAAAGCGCCTTCGGTAAACTATAAATGCTTTTACATTAGAGAAGAGGTATATTGCCCTTCTCCATTTTAATGTGCCTTGAATGGATTTATTTCTAAGTATAAAAGGAATAAATGCACATTTGAAAAAGTTTGGGAGCATATATCACCGAGACTTAGGAGAAAACAGGAAGAGCTAGAGCTTGAGGGATCTTCCTCGGCCTTTTTATTTTTTCCCGATGATGTGTTCACATGGTTTAAAATAGGCCACAGCTTTCCTTTTGCATCGCATGTGTCCAGTTAATTTTATACATAAGCTTGTAAGATTTCCTGCCATTTAGTGTCATTGATATTCTTAGAAAACATGACTTTTAATCACCGTGTAGAAAACTGGAGCACGATTATATCGCGGTGAGTTATCCTTTCCCTGACGTTGGACCTTGATGTGCTTTCTAGCGTTTTCTCAATGAGAAGCTGCCACGACTATCTTTAGGACTCACTCTGGCGCGTCGTCTCTGTCAGGTACTGTGTTTTCTCTCACCCCTGGGATGTGCACGTTTACAAGGCCTAGCGTCGATGATGCGGTCCTGTAGGGAACATTTTAAAATGCTGTTTGTGCCAATCTGGTTCCAAGTTCGAGGCCAGGCTCCTGAATGCCAACGGGAACGGGGCGCCTGAGCTCTGAGGTATTCCTGATGCAAGGGAACTTTCAGAAAATTATCATGAAACATTGCAAACCTTTCTCTGAAGGTCAGAGGCTTATGTAACAAAAACACATCGAGATTTGCCAAACCTTAACATTTTGTTATATTTGTTTTAGCTGCTTGGTTTCTTCGTGTAAGAAACCCCGCCACACAAACATAGTAGGAGCTCCCGTTTTAGGAACCACCATGCTAGAGCTGGGGAGACTCCTTCCTATCCACCTATTCTTATCTGCATAAATATGCAGATATTTAAAAATGATAAAGAGCACTCCCGTGTGTTTACATTTTTCATTTCAGTGTTGTCGTGTTCTATATATCATCCTTACTTTTTTACTCAACAGCATGGTTTGTGATGTTTAACTGAGGGTCTGTCACTTAAACTGCTGTGTAATAGCCTCATTGTGTAAAGATGCTACATTATTTACCCATTGTCTTCTTATAGTTTGATTTTCTCCTCTTTTTTTTTTAAAGATTTTATTTGTGATTTTTAGAGGGAAGGGAGGGAGTGAGACAGGGAGAGAAACATCAGTGCGGTGTTTCCCCACCCACTAGGGACCTGGCCTGCAACCCAGGCATGTGCCCTGATGAGGAATCGAACCATCGACCCTTTGGTTCACAGGCCAGTGCTCAATCCACTGAGCCACACCAGCCAGGGCTGATTTTCTTCTCTTTTGTTTTCCTATAACAAACCAATATGCTTGATAACCGTCTTTGTGTGCCTCTCATTCTGTGCGTAGTTCTCTCGTGGGTGCACATCCAGAAGTGTGTTTGCCGTGTTGAGGTGTAACCTTGCTACCTACAGTGATTGCTTCCCCAAGTGATTGCATACACGACTCCTGCTGCTCTTGTATGGGAGCTGCTCTTCCCCTCCTCCTTGTTCACACTCGTCATTATCAGATGTCTCATTTCCGCCGATCTGAGGAGTATGTGGCACTATTTATTTGTGGGTTGAACTTGCCTTTCCCTTATGACTGATATTACAGGTGGGATGGAGCTTCTTGTCCCATATGTACTGGTCGTTAGAGTTTCCTCTTCAGTGAATTACCTTTGTCCACCCCCTTGTCATCAGTGACCAGTCCTGAATCATGGACAGGACAAGCCCATAGTGGGGCTTCTGAAATTTTGGCCCCTCCCTGGCATGGTACAGTGTGAATTGTCTTCTACTAGTGACCTCTGACTTCTGTCCTCTTCTTATTAACCTCGCAGGATCTCTGTACTCGCCCTTCTTGTTAGCCTCAAAGGCATTCCCTGTATCTTTTGGTTCTTTCATTATAGTCCTTGATGGTCAATTAAAGAAGCCATCCTTAGCACCTAAGAAAAGTGTTCTCATTTCCTGGAGGACAGATTAATATTCATACTCTCCCAGCAGGTGAAAGGCAATAATTACATTCCATATGTCTAACTCATGAAAGAAAATGAAGAGAAAAACAGTGGAATGTTCGGTCTAAGTAATGAAACTAATGACTTGCCACGCTTCTCTCAGCGCTGTGTTTCCTGTCCTGGAACTCTCTTCGAGCTTTTTATGTGCCTGACTTCATTGCATCAATCTCCACTCAGGTGTCACCTCCTCGGGGAGTGATGCGGATTTCAGCCCGCGAAATCCGTGGAGGGGGACCGCAGCCGGTCGCGTGAATAAATCTCACACTGAGACACACTGGGAGAAAGAGCCCGGTGACACGGGACCAATTCTTCTATCTCAGGAAAAGGGCCACAAGCGTAGCTTAGCCGGGTTTTTATTAGGAAGCTCAGGACACAGTAAAATGGGAATGGCTATTCATCAACTAGGTGAGGGGTTCCGGGCAACCATTAGCATAATCCCTTGGCTCCGGGGGAAGGGTCCCAGCAAGTTAACAAGTCCTAGAAAATAAGTTAATCCAATTTCCCTTCAAAGAATTCTTTTTTCCACGAGCATGATTTTTACGCCGGCCTGCACGGGAGTGTTGATTCTCACGGAGCCAGGCTTGAGACGTGGAAAGTCCTGGGGGTTACGTTTTTATCATGCGGATGAAAAGAATTCCTGTCACAGGGGAGGGCTTTACTTGCACCCTTTTTGGTGCCTGGAAATTATCTTTGCTTTTTTGTTTAGTTGTGTATGTGTAGATTGTAGATTCCATGGTAGTGGAGGCCATGCTTAAATCATTGTTTCTTATACTCCCCTGATGCTTAGAAGTATGGCCAACACTTAGTGCATGTTCATCAAGAACTTGGCCATGAAATGGGCTTGTCCTGTACATGATTCAGGACTGGTCGCTGATGATCAGATCACAGAGCACTGTTGGAAATCAGCAGATGTGAGAGCTGGTGGACATCATTCATCCGGTACCTTTAGTTCACAAAGAAAGGAGCTGAGGCTCAAGGCTTCTCACAGGCAAATAATTAGTGGCCAGACAGGAAACAAAGTTGACTTTCTCTTGTCCCCACTACATCAGCAGACTTTGAAGGGAATACAACATGTGGGCTGGACTTCCTGCCACGTGGCTGGGGCTCAGTAAATGAAGATGCACTGGACAGGTTCGAGATCTGCCTCTGCTACTTTTACACACGCAAACCGGGATAGTCACCAAGTCTCTGGGACGCTGTCTTCCCATTTGCAATGTGATGTGTCTTACTGATTTTATAAGGTACTGTGAGAACTAAGTGCAATAATTTTAAAGGGTTCTTTGACAATCCAAGAAAGACCCTATTGACAGAGGCAGAAAAAGGGAAACATGAAAGGAAGGTCACTCACTGCCTGTGTGCCTATAGTACTTACCATACAAAGAAAGACTGGCAGCCTGGGGAAGGGGAGGCGGTGCCCTAAAGGAAAAGTTAAAGGCAAAGAGAAAGAATGAGAAAACGCTGGTGTTATAAATGTATCACCATGGCGGAAAGAGTTGGGGAGCGGGTCCCTTTCTATTTCTTTGTGAAATACTGTTGTAACCATCAGAATCACGACAGAGCTGTCCAGGGAGTGAAATCAGTAATGCACATTTTAAAACTTACGTCAGAGCTGTCTGAAAATCACCAGATTATCACCAAAATGGAAAACAAAAACTAAGGCATTCCGAGTGCTTTGGTTTAATTTATTATTCATTGACAACCTTTCATGTTTCCTGGTGTCACGGGGGCAGGAAGGGTTCCTGACCCAAATGGGAGCCTGGGAGGAAAGGGGACTGGCATGCAGATGCTGAGCAGGCCCCTGTTGCGTCTTCCCCAGGGTGGGCTCAGGGCCGGACTGGGTGAAAATGGAGAATCCACCTCTGGAAAACCTTCTGATTTGACCATTAGGAGGTCAATGGTGAACTTTATGTGGAGAGTAGTCTCATGGTAGAGCTAGAGACAAAAACTGGATGGAAAGATATTTATAAGGGTGAACAGTGAAGTGGAATAGACTTTTTAAGAATTTGGGAGATAATTTTTGTAGTGGGCAGGGTTGAGAGAACACCTTTGGGCCTGCGTGTGGATTGCTTTGGTAGGCAAAATATAGAAAGATTTGAGAAGTAAAAAAAGGAAGAGCCTCAAGAGAAGGAATATTTCTCCCAGGTAGAGAGCCAACTATAGAGATAATGCGCAGGAAGACTAAGGACAAGAATTGCGTAGGCATGGCTGGAGGTTCTGGGAGTCCTGATTGCTGAGATGAGCATTTACTGGCATTCTTTGTGAGGGAACGTGACCTTAGATACTGGTCTGGCATAGACACAGGTCTAGTTGACACCAAAACCAATGCCCTTCTTCAACGGCTGTCCCCAGAACTCTGTGTTAAGCCCTTTCTTGTTAAGAAACACAGTTTGGTTGGAGGGGGAGGATTAAGGGAGATAACGGAGTTGGGCCAGATTAGTTTCACAGATATTTACCTGTTAAAGAGGAGAGAGGAACCCTGGTGGTGACCACCTCTAGCAGTGGAGAAGGGGTTAATCACTGGGTTCTGGGGGCCTCGGTGCATTATCTGTTGTGCGGTCTTTTGTAGAGAGGACAGGGATTAGTTGGAGGGGACTCAGGAGTTGCAGAGTCATGGGAGCTGAGGGAGGTAGGTCATGAAGCCCAGAAATCACGGGCGGGATGGGTTTAAGATGTACCAAATCGTTGAGACACCACTTGAAATGAGAATATGAGGTGTAGCAGACAATGCAAGCCTGGAATGTGGAGGCAGAAGGGAGCTGTGGAGTCTGGGGGATGAGAGTGAGTGAAGACAGCAGTGATCGGGACGGACGTCTGAGACCCGACTGCATGCCTGATCCCTGTCACATTTACGGTCGCCGTCCAGGAGGGAAGCCAGGTTCCTACAACCTTGACGCTCAAATACAGCTTAGATGTGTGGCTTGTCCTCTGATGTCCAATCTGCAGTGGAGCTTTGTAACTGTCCCAGGGATCAATGAGAGCTCATTCTTCTGTGAAATGGAGGGAGAGGCCACCTTAAATCCCCGCGTATCCTCTAGGATCGGGGGTCTTTTCCGATTTGACCCAGCGGTATGCTTGATAAGTGAACTCAAAGTTGAAAATTAAATAATTTTTTTGACTGAGCTTGAAAGTGATTTTTGTTCAGCTGTTGTATAAAATTAATGGCTATAAAGTAACTACACTTAAAGTTTAGGAAAATAGAAATAAACAGCCATATTCATATTACCTTAACATTGTAACTTAAAATGATCAGTGATACCTTTTCAGTCTTACCAACACTTTTTCCCTCCATATTGTTTCAATTAGCTTTCATGTAATTGTAGGTCTTTTTAACTTACTTTAAACATCATCCTGTGGCTTCCAAAATTATTTTAATACTTACAATAGTCAAGCGATTAGATGTGCTGTAATTTATTTACCTGTTTACCCTGTTATTGGGGGAAGGCACAGTCCAGGTATTTTTTTCTTTATAAATAAAACTGCAGTAAAAAATCTTGAGTCTACAAATTTTTCTTCTTGAAGGTTATTTGTGGGATCAAAGTATGTGTTATTAATTCTGTTTTATAGAAAAAGAGAAGATAATAGTTTTTTTCTAAAAAGTTTATTATATAAATATTATAAACACAAGAATGATAAGAAAAATATACCTACAATACCACCATCCAAATAAATAGGCTTGCTTCATTTTTAGTTTCCGTAGAAGTCTTGATTCATATGTGTACATCATTTTGACATATTTAACATTATATTTTGCCATACTGAAACAAAATCCTCCCAGCCCTTTGCAAAGACAGCATGGTATTCCATAAAGTCAAAATAACCACCATATAAATAGCCTTCCCTTCCATCTGTTTAGGTAACATCACTCATTTCTCCCATCCTTAAATTCTACTGCAATGAGCGTCACTCTTGCTAACAAATTTTCCTATCTGAATATTGTCGCTTGGTTGAGTTTTGAAAATGGGATTACCAGGGCCAAAGGGTATGAACCTTCCTATGACTCTTTAAAAATCCTGGCCACCCTGGCTGGTTGGCTCAGTGGATTGAGTCCTGGCCTGCAAGCAGAAGGGTCACCAGTTCAATTCCCAGTTAGGGCACGTGCCTGGTTGCAGGCTGGGTCACCAGTAGGGGGCGCATGAGAGGCAACCACACATTGCTGTGTCTCTTCCTCTCTTTTTCCCTCCCTTCCCCCTCTCTAAAAATAAATAAAATCTAAAAAAATAAAAAACGCTGACCATTTATCTTCTGAAATCTTATACCAATGTCTGCTGCACTAGTGCTTAGATGTGTATTCCTCTCACCCATTGTCCTTGCCCTTAAACTCCACTGGACTCAGAAATGTGAGGGCAAGGAAAGGCAGGCAATTTCATAAAATGGAAAAAGGTCATTGGAGTGAACACTCAGCTCCTCCATTTGCTAGGAGAATTACCCTAGTGATTCCTTAACTTTTTTGAACATTATTTCTGTAAACTGGGGATAATTATACCTACATCTTATGAAGTGCTTTTCAGGATCGAACAAAGTATGAAATACAGCCTTCTCACAGGGCCTCAGTACAGTCACTATTTAGCAAACCAATTTGGTAGTTGAAAAAAAACTCATTGATTTCATTCCGATTTCTTTGCAGGGGTAGGAACATGTTTAATCACATTTATTTGGTGGATTAACCGCACTTTATTTAGTAGATTCTAAGTTGTACTTTTTAGCAGTTCTGGAATCAGTTTGCATGATAAAGTTCAGGTAGGTATTTACTGTGGTAGCTTTCCTTTGTTTTCCTTGAAAAGTTGTTATTCTCTGTTCCATCTTCTAGTGCCTTAGACTGGGAAGAAATGTGCATTTTTGCTTGTGTAAATTATATGCTTATTATCTCTTCTGTTCATTTATTTAGTGATGTCTTGATGGATTTTCTTATTACTTTGCATGAGCTCCAAAGGGAGCATTAGTTTCTCCTATTTACTGCTATTATTTTATTCTTAAAAAAAATGGCTTATATGTGAAGTGGGGTAAGCAAGAACTTACAGAACTGAACGTGCTGAAATCTGCCAGTTTTTTCCTCCTTGTGATTTCTTTTATCATTCTTCCTCAGATCATAGGTTGGCTGTTATTCCGCTTCCTGTTATTTTTTTCTTATCGTTTTCACAGCTTTTCCATACGATGTTGGAATCAACGTTTTTAGGTTTCTGCCCACCCCTCTGGACTCAGAGATCCAAGGGCAAGGAGTGGGTGTTATTCAGTTCCAAGGCAATAAGCATTCAGTAGACGCTAGATGAACAAATATATTTAAATCGGGTCCACTGGAGGTAGTTTTTTAAAAAGATTTTACTTACTTATTTTTAGACCTAAAGGAAGGCAAGGAGACAGAGGGAGAGAAACATCGTTGTGTGAGAATTAAACAGTTGCCTCTCACACGTCCCCACGACCTGGCCTGCAACTCAGGCAAGTGCCCTGACTGGGAATCGAATCAGTGACCTCTTGGTTTGCAGGCCAGCGTTCAGTCCATTCAACCACACCAACCAGAGCTAAACCTTCCTATTCTCACCAAAAAAATGACTGATTAATTTTCCTAATAGTCATCAAGTCATCAGTACTGTTCCCATTGGTTTGTGATGGCTTTCTAGCTACCTGCTTCCCGGGCACCACGGTCACCCCATTGCTGCCATTTTCATGTCTCTGGCTACTCACTTCATTGGCTGCCTGAGTGCAGAGATCATGTCTTTTTCTCTATTTGAGGCTGCTAAGAATAGAAGGCAGCGTGAACTGATCAACCGATACAAGGTGAATTCTTCAATTCATTTGAGCCTGTTTCTTGGTTTCCTGGCCTGTTCTTTTTAGGCACCCAGCACTCTGCTAGGCTGAAGGATAAAAATGAAAGCTGTCCCTGCATTCTCGAGCCCATGTTCTGGTGGGGCAAGCAGCAGAGTGAATAGGTTGTTTTAGGGCGACATAAGCCGTGGTGGGGTCTGCCCGGGTTGCCTGAGCGTACAGAGAAAGGGCTTCTTGGTCCGTCAAGGGGAAAAGTCAGAGAATCCTTCCTGGAGGGGGGCTGTCTGCGCCAAGTCTTACAGGGTGAACGGGGGTCAGTGAGACGGAGAAAGGAGGAGGGTGTTTGCCGGGTAGGGAAGCCCTGTCAAGGCAGTGGGTCTGGGTTCGTGAGACTGAAACCCGACCATCTCCACGATGGCTATTTTGCACTTCTGGACAGTTTGTGAGGTTTATGTCATGGTAGTGTATTTTGGCAGAGAATATACCTTACTTTTTTTTTTTTTTCTGTTGTATTTTTCTGGATAAATTGTAGAATTAACTTGTTTATTTCCCTCGAAATTTATTTTGGGAATTTTATTGGAATTTTGTAACATAAGCAAATTGATTGGAAGGAAAACAAGAAAATCTTTATTAAGTTTTGTCTGTCCAGATGAGTTGGTCTCTTGTATTTATCTCTGCAAATTTCTTCTCAAGTTTTGGGGTTTTGGTGTTTATTACTTGAATGCTCAGTATAATGGTTTAATCACGCACAATCAATAAGATAAGGATTTTATCATTATATATTTTTAATTTGAATCACTCCTAATAATTTTTACCATAAAGTCTACTTTACAATATTGATTTTCCTTTTGTTTACATTTTATAGGTTAATTTTTGCCCAACATGTTTTTAAATGAAACTCTTGGTCTCTTAATTAACACAGATGTTTCAGTGTTATAGTTTCTACCTTTGATTTAGGATCTAATATCCTAAACTTTGCCTTTTCAAAATGCTTACTTCCTATTAGAATATACTATAATTTAGAAGATTCTGTTCTCACATTATATAAACCCATTTTAAATTCTAATAAGAGTTATCTTGAAATAGCTCACAAGGAATCTGTCCTGTTAAATTATTTGTACCAGGGAGTCCCCAAGGCTGCTCTGCTGTCCCTCCATGGTCACGAGGGGCTTCCCTGAGGGCTTTAAATTGATCCTCAGTGGCAGGGGTTTGGTGTTCTCGAGGGTACCTGAAATTGGGCATTCACACAATAACATTCATCTGACATTGGACTTTACTGGAGAAGCTAATTCATCCATGTTGCTCACAAGTTTTTCTGAACTGTGTTTATTTCTCTGCTCTCCGATTCCCGTTCTCCACCTTCATGCCCAGGGTTCTTTTCTTCAGATAAAGTGAGACTGGATTATTAAAGTGACTACGGAATGTTACATCCTTTTTTGAAAGGGTCAAGATCGGAAGAAATAGAAAAGTTGCTGATTTATATCTACTTTCCACTTTATATCTACTTTTTCCTTCTATTGAAGAAAAGGAATAGAGCTATTTTTAGCTGCCTAGTATTCTATCCGTTTTCTAATTTTGTATCAACAATTATGTCAATTAGTGTGACTCATCAGTGACAGCCCTTTCCTCTCCTTAGTATTTATTATTTTAGCTACATCTCAGCATTTTCCATCAATTAATCGCCTCTCTTGAGTTTGATTCAGATTTGTTTTGTAAATTCCCCCACCCCCAAAGAAACCACGCAATCAAATAACTATATCTTTGCAGATAAATTACACCCTGGTTGGGAATAACACTTTTATTCTAGCCTTCGACCTTGAGGATTATGTAATATTGCCTCGGTGTCATTTGTAGCAGGAGGCAAAGTTGATGAGATGTAGCCTATAGTGAAAATGCAGTTGGGAACGGACGCTAGTTCTCTCATGCATCAAATACGTAAAATTTGCCTCAGAATTTCTAGATGAGGTAAAGCCTTGACTTCCTTGCAATTTAAATAGGGCATTCATTACTCTTTTCAGAACAAATGTAAGCATTGTAAGGTTCTAGGCTGATAGGCAAATAGGTAAGTCATAGTGCAGTGTAGAATTATGAGAGAAATTAGAAAATATTAATAGGGGAATCAAGGAAGAGTGATGAAGGCCACAGAGATAAGATGATATAGGAAAGGGATCCTGAGGATGACATATCCTGGGCTGAGATGGTGCTGGACGAAAGGGCATTCTAGGCGGGGGGAAGAGCATGTGCAAAACCTCAGCGCAGCTGAAGGCCCGGAGAGGGGAGATGCCCAAAGGGGAGGGCTGGTTGTGGTGGGTCGATCGGAGTGGTTCTGTCTTGACGACTTCTGTCAGAAGTTATTTCACCCTTGGCCCCATCTCAGGGAGTGGTGTTAGGGTATTCTTTGGAAGCAGATGAAAATGGACCGACCCAGGGATGGGCACTTAGCTCAAAAGTGGCTCACCCACTGGTTGACCAAGAATGCTAAGGTAGGTCAGTGAAAATGGTTTCACGCACTAGGGACTATGCTGGCTTCCCCACTGATTTAGGAGGGTGTGGTAGCAAAGAGAGCCTATGCGGTCACTGGGAGAGCAGGAGAGCGTGGCTATACCCTTGACCTGTTGTTCCAGTCCTGGGGACTCCCAAGTCTAGACTCTGCATTACCTCCTATAAGGCAGCCTGTGGGCGTCTCTTCCTGAGTCAGAATGGTTTAACCACCGAGTCAGGCCACAGATCAAAGGGATGCAGAAGAGAGGGGACTCTGAGAATAAATTCTGAGGTCGAGCCAAGTAGGAAGGACTAGTTTATCAACTCTCAAAGGGGGATTCCCTAAAGAAGTGAACAAGGGTGCTTTCCTTCTTACCAATCATTATTTTTATTAATATATTTTACAAGACTGCAGTTGAAATAATATTAAATACAAATTTTTTTATACAGAAAGTGTAATAAAGTTAAAATAGTTCCTTGTAATTCATAGCATTATTGCAATGCTTACAAAATTTTTGCATAGAGTGTGCAAGGATTGATGTTATTCAAAATAAAAACAAAACTAAGCTCTTTCTTACACCACACCCAAACCCAGAGAAAAACCAAACCAAACCAAAAACAACCCAAAGGCTGAATTAAATTGCTTTATGGGAATGGGGTGCCTTTTTCAAAATCTCCAAGCAACTTGGACTTCTAGGACCTCGTCTTTTCTATTAAAAGCACCAGAATCTGGCTTCTCCAGGAGTGCGGCTAACCCACACAATGATGCATGGCCTCTGCCTTTCCTTCTGCAGTCTGACCTCCTTAAGAGGTCTGCATCCGCTTCTTCGTGGCCTCAGAGAAAGAGATCGTTGACTGGGGAGGTAGTTAACAAGGAAAACTCCATCACCCCCTCAGACAAACACTGGACACAAATGAGGTTAATTTGGGTTTGTGGACTCTTTCCTCCACTTTGCTAGGTGCCATCTCTGCCAAGGAACCTGATCTCTGGCTCTGGAGGAGGTAGTCCCATGAGACCCCTTACAGGTGCCTGTTCCTGATAGGCTGCTGGGATGCACACACTGTTAAAAGAAACCCCTGAATGACTTACCCTAGAACAGGGTCTCTGATAATTTTGTGCTCATCCCTTTACTGAGATTTTATGAGGCGGTTGAGCCAGGCGGGCACTACAGGACCCTGGCTGGCACTGGGACTAGGTCTATCAGGAGCAATGACAAACTCTGTCCACACTGCCCAGTGGGCCAGATACGTGCTGTTGAAAACACACAGAAAAGCAGGATGAGCCCCAATCTCTTTCCCGTTTGGTCTGTCAGCTCTGGGTGAGGGCAGGTCCAGAGCTGGGTCTGACCACGGGCAAACTGGTCGATAACCTGCTTGGATGGTCGCTGGCTCAGTTAATGCTTCAGAATGCTGTCTGGTCTTTTAATTCTTACAGATCAAACCCCGATCTCTTTGCTTAGAAGTTGAAAGTGGTCCAAAGCCACCAAGTTGTAAAGAACTTCAGATGCATTCATCTCCTTTAGGAGTTGGAATGCCCCCAAGTTCATCGCTGAATCGAGGACACCCCGTGTCCAATGCACGGGTTCAGGGTCAAAGGGTGCCACCATTTAAACAAGGATTGACAAATGGTCCCTTTTCCAACTCCCATCACTTGGAAGTGACAGCCTGAGTGCTTTGGTGAGAAGATCCCCACGTGGGGAGGGGCAGGGCCTACTCGTGAGGACCTAAGCGGTACGGGGAGAAAGCCACTAGCAGAGCTAAGGAGGCCGGGCTGGGTTTGGAGTGGCTGCTGCTAATCGAGTCCCTGCTGGTCCTATATTCTTGCAGAGAGACAGACACAATGATAGACTGAGCTCCCTTCTATTGGATTCCTTTTTTTTTTTTTTTTTTGAGTTTTGCTGCAAGTAAAAGTAGGGAAGCATGATATGGAAATGGTGTCAAAGACCTCACCTAAAATAAGACACTTGTCTTTTGAACTGGGAACTGGAGCAGATGACATCTGTGTGAGGAAATGCTGACGTGGCTAGCCACACCCACAGCTCGGGAGGCATTGCAATCTTCTCTTAGGTGTAAAGCTGACAACCCAGGTGTCTTCCAGTTTGTAAGGATAAGAAGCCTGACTTAACAAGGGCCACAGACAGAGCAAACTAACTTTTTTTTTTTTTTTGGTCCCAGATTTTATTCAGACTGACCTTCTATATTTTCACCTCACGCATCTACATTCTGTACTGGATGCTTTCATGGATGAGAGATTATAGAAACACAGGAGACACAAGATGTATAGCTTCATCTACCCCAAATGGCCTAGTCTAAAAACTGGTAGGAGACATTTTTCCATGGCCTGAAAAATAGTTGGACATGTTGGTGACTTCATAGCATAGTGGTCTGTCTGGAGTTAGGTTCACATTTCTAGGTAGTGGCTTTTGGCAATTTTCTTAACCTCTCTAAGCCCCAGTTTCCACCTCTGTATATTGGAACAATAGTAGACCCTACCTCAAAGGATTATTTTGAGGATGAAATAGTGAACGCATATAAAACAGTAAGTGCTCAATGACTATTAATAAAAATTAGTATTGTAATTGGAGAATAGAATCCAACTCTTGTCAGATTAGGCTTTGGGTCCAAGAATAATGATTTGATTTTATGCAAAATTTCTAGGGCATGATTTTCTTTGAGGAAGAGGTCCAGAACTTCGCTCTGATTCTCAAAAGAATGTGTGACCCTCAACATGTTAGAACCCCATGGATTTGAGGAAACGGGGACTAAAGAAATACCCACAGCTTCCTTGTCAATGAATATCATCTTCCTGCCCCAAGACAGTTCTTTGCTATTCTGCTCCTACGTAACCTCAGTGATTCCCTTGGAAGTTCTCACATTATGGAATCGGGGTTCTCTCTCATTTCACCAAAATGACCTACATGCAGAAATAGGCTGTGAGGACATGAGAAGAGGGACTACGAGACAAGTTGAGGAGTAGGAATGCAGAGTCGAGGTTAGGGAAGACAGGTGGTTCCTTCTCTCTTCTCCCAAATCGGGCAGCCTTGTGCTTGTCCTGTTTACCTGACCTCAGCTCATGCTTCGAGCAGACACACAATTCCCTCACTCACCAGTGAGGCTGGCTGACTGGCTATGCGCTGATGAGGCATTTTGGGGACACCTCTCTGGCTTCCTACCATAACAGGTGCATTTGGACTCTGTACATAGTTCTTGCCTACACAACCTTTGTTCTATTCCACCTGCAAACCTCATGCAGGCGGGACTGGCATTACCACCTTCGGGGCTGGAATTGAGTTCGCGTTGCTGGCGGTGTGTTTGAGACTTTTTGATGGATTTGATAGCATCACTAATATGTTAAGACATCAGGCTTCCTGTTGCATCAAGGGCTCACAGTATTCTCCAATTGCTTTCTTTTCTCAAAGGAAGATGCTAATTTCCTACCCTGTCAGTATCTATAAAAGGAAGTGAGGTAAAAACAAAAGACAGTGGTGTATGTGAGCAGGGTCACCCCAAATGGGCTGTTTTCTTTTACACTTGTGCTCACAACACGCGAAACGAGGACCTCCCCCCAGTGCTTGTTTTCCCTTTGCCACTCAGATCCGCCTGGAGACATTTCAAGGACTCCATTATGAAGACAGCTTCTAAGAACCACAGAAATCACACTGCTTTTGAAAGTGCTCGTGCGTGCGGGCGCGGGTGGTGGGCAGTGCTGGCTGAAGCAGCAGGCTTCAGACTGCTTTCTCTCTTATCAGCGGTTTCTCTTTGTGAATGAGAAATTCAGAGGCAACTGTATAATTTTAAATTCTGATTACCACAAAGAAAGAAATGCATCTGACATCCCAATGCAGTAGCTTTGACTATTTTAATGGAAATATGCTGGAAATGGGGGAACCTTCTGCCGAAGAGAAAGTGATGAAAGACCAGAAGAGAGACATTTTGTATTGGAGATAAAAGGCCTATTTCCTAAGGTTGTTTCTTTTAACCACCCCCCCCCCACCTGCTACTGGGGCACCATGCAAATGTGTCATTGCGGGAACTGCTTTGTTCCTTTTTGTGCCTCCGATTTCCTGGTGCGGGGGAAGCCTAGAAAATGGGTCTTGTTTACAACTCACTCAAATGAGATTTTCACCTTTCACAGAACCTTAAGAATAAGGTTCAGGTGCTTATGTGAATATAGTTATCTCTTTTGTCCCAGCCTCACGCTACCTTTTACCTAAAATAAACAAAAGCAAGAGATTCTCATCCAGTTCCTCCTGTGACAGGCAGGGCTGCCAACTGAATTATCTTTTGGTTGAATCCAGATAAAACGCTCAAGGACCCCGTAGGTGGCGTGGATTAGGGTCTGGTAAGTGGTGACGGTTTTCACTGAGGGGAAAAAGACCTTCACTCTCTGACATGACACTCAGTTTACAGAGGCTCATTCATGCTGATGCTATGCTAACGACATTGGCTAGGAGGACAAACCCTGGGTTAGCAGTACGGGTGTCAGCAGAAGCGACAAGCCGCTGGTGGGAACCTGCCTCACCACTCAGGCGCGAATGCGGAGTTCAAAATTGTCTTTTTTTGTGCTCCCGCTACAAGGAAGCACAAAAGCCCAGGTCCTTGGACACAAAAATCAAACTGGAATTACTCTGGTTCTTTCCAGCAACAGCTTCATGAAAGAATTGTACTCCATTTTTTTTTTCTTCCTACGTATGTTAAGGTACATCTTTCAATATTTCTAATCATTGGTTGGTCTCACCAGCCCTTCTGGCCCGGTGTGGTCATAGGGCAGTAAGCACGCCAGGGGTGAGTAACGGAGGGGGTGATGCCAAGTCAAAACCGTTCTCTGGAACCGGGGGACAGGCACCTGTTGGGCAAAACCTCTCGGGAGAGATTGCAGAAATAGTCCCTTTAGGGAGGAGAGTCTAAGTCTAAATCACGGGACTCCTGCTTCACTTCTTGCCACAGGAGCTACAGACGGGAGGAGCCTCCTGTCTATTAAGGGTCCAAGGAAAAAAACTCGGAGGATCACAACTTCCCTTTCCTTTTCCGTCTTCCCCTAATTCCAGCCTCCCCGTGAGCCTGCATTTCTCAGACAAGGGGATCACTTTTTTTTTTTTTTACATAGTATAAGGCTAACCTTTTGTCTATAGCTAAGTGTTTATGTTCCCAAGCAACGCGGACGTGCAGGCTTACTCCATGCTGTCGTGAAGTCTGCTTCCTTTGCTGCTGTGTCCAACACATACCATAAATGACCTCTGTGTCAGGGGTCAGCAAACGTTTTCTGTAAAGGCCAATTAGTAACTGTTTCGTGTGCTGTGGGCCGTGAGATCTCTGGCACAGCTACTCCACCCTGCTGTTACAGTAGGAAATGGGCCATAGACAACATGTAAATCAACAGATGTGGCTGTGTTACAATAAAACTTTATTGACAAAAGCAGCTGATGAGCCAGATTTGGTTTAAGGGCCACAGTTTGCTGACCCCTGCTCTGGAATCAAACCTCAAGCAATCTTTGGTCTGTGGTTGCTGGACAGACAATGAAAACGAGCCAGAAGACGACCTATGTAAAAGAAATGAAAACCATTCCAAGTTGGTAAGGTCTATTCCTTGGGTGACATAATTGCGACACTTCCTATCTAGCTGCCATCTATACAGATGCCACCAGAGGGCTGCTGAAAACCTGTCACACGCTCGCAGTTTCCCCAGACTGAGCCTTTATGACTTGGTGCTAAGTAGACAGAATGCTAAACCTACCTGGAGATCAACTTTTCATCTTTAAAACTCTTCTGAAGAATATGAACCTACTAGAACTCTGAAAATATTAAAAACTCATTTGATTTGTTTCTTCTGCCACCCGCTGTGCTGAAAGGTGCGATTGTCTGGAAGACATTATAAAAATTAGAAAGAATCTCATTTTTTAAAATTAAAGGTTCTCAGATTTTAATGTAAAAGATATATGTATATATTTTCCCCCGGAATTCAGGTAAAACTTTCTCTCACGACCATGGTCACATACGCTAGTTGAAGGAAGTAGGGAGGGAAAAAATGTACATTGAAGAACTTAGAATGCATTTTATCAAATTCTAAAGTCTGAACCAAAATACATAATTTAATCCGTACCAAATTTCCTGCTCATTACCTGGTATATTGTGGCCACTTAGCACAAATGAAAATTGGGATTTTATATCATGTCTGTCCCCCATAGGTGCTTGATTTCTATTCTTGGCTGCTATTATTATTTCTATTTTATTTGTGATCTAAATACCTGTAGGATAAACCTTTGTAGGTGGGATCACACCAGTCTTTTTACTGGCATAAAATTCCCAAGGCGCTGACGCTGACTTCCAGGTAAGGGTTAGACCAATACCAGAGGAAAGAGGTTCAGGAACCCTTTGTGACCTTGTCACCTGCGGGCTGTGTCAGTTGTGTAGGAGGATGGTGTGTCTGCTCGAAAAAGCTTTGTATTACGGTGTTCAGCCACAGAGGACCTTGCAGCTACTGTTTACCCGAACGATGCGGGGGAGGTGCTCGCAGCAGCCAGGGAGGGCCTTTGCGGGCTTGGCAGAGCCCTGTGCGTGGTAAATGCAGATCGTGGCTGCGTGATCCCACAGGGTGTATGGAACGCTGATCCACCGCAACCTGATCACTTTTTGGAGTTTTCTTGTCTAGATCCTGGTGCTATAGACTAAGCGATCTCATGATCTTGCCCTTGAACACCTCAACGCTTCTCTATGGGACGCTGAGCAGGAGGGACTAGAGGGGGCCTGGGGTCTGGAAGCCGGCAGGGCCGCGGTCCCCTCCGCCCCTCCTTCTGAGGGGCTGAGCGCACACAGCTTGCTTTCATACTCCCTGCGTACAAACCGTAGCCCAGTGCTTGAGTGGCAGCTCATAGACACCCAACCTCTTTTTTTTTTTTTAATCTCCTATGACAAATCTTACCCTGCTTGTGAAGTAAGAAAAAATTAGAACCTTGTTGAAGGAAACAAAACAAACAAACCAAGAAACAAAAGCCATTCAGGCCTATAAATACTGCTTCATTGCGGATTGTGGGGCCAGTCCTTGCCGAGCGGCATCTACGGCTGTCTGTCTGACTGACTGAGCCAGGTGTGACTCCATTCTGGGCTCCCAGACTCCGCGTCTGTCAGCCGCCGGGCTTGCCAACCTGCTGTTAAGACAGCCAGTCGTCACGGAACCATTCCGCTCCAATCACCCAAAATAAACTACAGGAAACGACAAGATAAATAGGATGTGCTTCTCCTTGCTGAGTGCATTGACTTAAGGCATAGGCACATTTCCCCCTCTTTGAACAGAGATGGTGTAATCCCCTGTCCCAGCACAAGAGCTGGCCAGGGTGACCCTGGAGCATGATGATGAAGACGGAGTGACGGGTGGTAGCTGATGGCGGGAATTAGAGAGGGTGGGGTGGGGTGGGGTGGGTGCTGCTGGGCCCAGGGACACAGCAATACAGACACTTGACTCAGTTTATGTTACATTTCAGTGAGCATGTCGGGGTGGGGGGAGTACTTTAGATCTGTTCTTCTTGGAGAAAACAATGGTGGATGTAGGAATATGAATATCCCTACATCAAAAAAATATATATATATATAAGGTCAATTCAGTGTGTGCATGCCTTTAAAAATAAAAGGCATGTCTCTAAATTACCTACCAATCCCAAGAAACATATAAAAATAATTAGGTTCCCAATGCTACTCTTAGACTTCCATCTCCAAGTGGCTCCTCTTGGGGTTGGGGTCCCCTTCTTGTTAATTTTGATTGATCCAGTTATTCTCAGTTGGAGTCTATTGAATAAGTCCAAAGTGAGGATGGAATGGGCTTTGAGCCTTTTTCCCCTTTAAACAGATATATTACCCACTTTCTCTTCGCCTGTAAGGCCACCGAGCAGCTTCCAGCCAACAGCAGCAGCTGCTCCCCTGTTTTGTGCTGATTTATGACTCTGGTTTTGACTGGGGGATAACGCGTGAGTTTGAAGGAAGTCAGATAGCAGGAATTGGGTGAGCAGTTCACACTTTGCTAAAATTCACCCTCCTCACTCATCCAACTACAAAAGCCCCCAACACCTGACTGCCGAGGAAGAACAGTCGTTTGGAGTGTGCGGCTGAACCGCCCCGCCCTGACGTGCAGGGGGAGAAGCCAGTCAGCCTCACTAAAGCTGCGAGAGGAAACAAACGGTCTGTTTTTAATTCCAAGGACGCAGCACTCGAGCATGACTTGGAGATTCCCGCCATCACTGCCCTGTAATGACACTAAAGGAGAAGACATGCTGTCACTCAAAAGGCGTAGGTGAATATTTGGTGAGTGTCCAAGACACTGAGTGATTTTGGAAGGGTCTGGGGAATACGGAGCCTGAATTAGTGTTTTGATTTTTATCATGTAGGTGGTGGGGTGGGGATGGAAATGACCGGATATCCAGGGTCACCCATGGTTCCTTTTGTACTGAAACCTCATTTTATACAGAGGATATATATATTTATTTATATATATTTATATATATTTATATCCACCCACACACGCACACACGCTCACACGTAAATGCACGCACGCACGCATGCACACAAGGTCTTTGATAGGCTTTCTGTGTTCTAGTAAAAATAGCCGGCAGCCAGCGTCTAAAGCCAGAAAAAGGCTTTCCGCTGCCGACGATGTCCACTATGGAGAGTCTCTCAAAGGCAGACACTTGTGTTTATCTGACAAGTGGAACCGGTCCCTGCCTGGGACAGGAACAACCTCCCGTTGGCGCAGACGCAGATCTCGAAAACCTTCTGCCTCGCTCCCGTGGGCGTGTAGGATCCATGAGGCAGTCTGGGTAGTTTGATTTTCGCAGCATCTAACTTAATCTAGAGAGTAAATAGGAAGGGAGAGTTAGAGGCTGGCATGTATTCTCCTGACATTCAGACATAACAGATGAATGTTCAATTCAACTTAAATCAAATGAGCACATCCTATGCGTTGAGTATTGTAAGCCCTGGGCGTGCGGAGATGAGCAACACCAAAAGTCTCTACCCTCACAGAAGCTCATATTCCAGCAAGACAGCACTGCCCGACAATGTCAGGTGGATCAGCATTTTGCAAGAGTGTATCAGGTAGAATGAATAGAGTCCCAGAGTGAAACAGGGTTGGAAATGCTAGCTTAGCCATTTCCTTCCTCAGAGGCCTTCTCGGACCCTAAGTGTGTTGGGTGCACGGTGAGTCTTCAAGAATGGACAACGCTTTCTGGGCGTAAGTGACTGTTAGGAGACAACCGATTCCTACGGAATCTGGACTCTGGATCGCTGTAAGTGTACCTGATGTAATCACTGTGTTAAATGTGTGCGGCTTGGAGTTTGTGCTGTTGGAAGAGACAGTTTGATAATGGAATGCTCAATCTGACCAGCTCCTTTAAAGCAAATACAGCACATGTCAAACCAATGAAAAGGGGGGCTTGGTGCACAGAGGAGCTCGAAGCTGATCATCTCTCAGTACCTACGAAAAGTAGAATCCAGATTTGCTTTAAAAAAGAAAAACACCTTTTTTTCCTCCTCTTAAGATTCTTAAATAGAAAACTTTGCTTATGAACACAGTGAAGGCATTTAAAAAGTTTGCAATTGAATTATGTTTTATGTTGCTTGCAAAAACACAAGCAACCATTCTGCTCATCAAAGCAGGGTTGTGTTGGGGTAAGAGAGTGGGTGTTCGCCATCTGTCTGTCACCCTCCCGTTGCCTAGTCTGTCGACCTTTTGGCTTGTCTGAGCTGGGGGAGCTGTTGGCTCTGACTCTGCACGCTCAATGAAAGTAGAAACATGAAACATAAACTTTACAAATGACTACAAGTATGTTAAGTTCTTCTTTAGCCAGATGTGTGTGTGATATATACCTAAATTTGCCAGCTACCTAAATCTTATTTTAAGGTGACAAGAGACAGAATTTGGAAATAGCAATCATCTTTACAGCCACATGTATTATCCTGTACTTGCAATGCCTGCTGTTATCTCAGCATCTTACAAATAGTGACTCATAATTTGCGAGTGTGGCTTATCACGGTCCTGTCTGACAGATCTGTTTCAGAACAAAACCTTCTGGCGGGCCCCTTCTGTTGGGACCGTGCAGGGCCAGCTGCAGTGGTGAAGGAGTGACAAACCAGTCTGGGGACAGGCTGGCCTGTTGTCGCGGCCTCTCTCTGGGGCCCGGCCCCCTCTCCCCTACCTCTCCGTCTTTGGACTCCAGTCTCAGCTCTGTTCTGCAGGTGGCTTCCATGTTGCCGGCTTCTGCATTTATTTCCACTCCCTTTGGGGCCTCCATCACCAGAGACCGGGTTGGGGACTCCAACCTGAAACACACGCAAGGCTAAGGTTAACGATCCCGTTTCGGCTGTGTGTAAAGTTTAGGAGGAAGGTGGATGTCCAGAGCACTGAAACGGCAGCTCAGTGTTTGATCAGCAGATGTTTCTAGCTTTGATAAACAAACCCGGTCAGGTGGATAAGGGAGAACATCTCTGGGCTCTACCTTCAGTGCATATCACAAAGGCTGTACGGAGTGAGTTGTAGGGTCCTGACTTCCTCTTATCTTATTCCCAGTCAGTTACTGCTTTATCGGTAACACTAACCAAGTTCCTCTGTAAGTTTTCTTTATTTTTAGAGTAAGGCAACCCCAGGCCTAAACTGAGCTTCCTAGATCTGGTAGGTATTCCTTGTACTCTGTCCTGCTTTCTGTGTCTTCCATGGAGGCAGAAAAAGACATACTTGGACTCAAGCCACAGCCACGGGGCTGCCACTATCCGACCTTGGGCAAGGCTTGCTTTCTTCCCTTTTTTCCTCCTTTCCAAAAGTTCTCAGCCTCCGTTTCCTCACCTATAAACTGCTTCAAGCGGTGGCTGGCATGTTGGAATGTGTAATACGTGTTAACTGATGTTCGCTGCTGTTATATTGTTATAATACCAGCAAATCACAAAGAAATTTCAGGCCTTACTCGAATAATTTGTCAGAAGAAAATTCGGAACAGCTCATTGGCCAGAGGGGTTTGGAGAGGGGGAGTGACTTCACTGCTAAGCCACAGCACCAGGAGACGGTTCCCAGCCACCCAGCTGTTCTGCTCCTCGACTGCAGGGGGGGTTACATGTCTCTGAGTTTGCGGACACTCACGTAGCTACAGCCCCGAAAGGGCGCATGAATTTTGTTGCATGTAACTTAATCATCATGTTAATATCCTTAGAGTATGTTAGTTAATTACCGTGTGTTAAATTAAAAACGGAGGCTAATACTCCTTAGAAAGACTTTTGCCTCACTCACTCCATGTGAAAATATTACCCATCCACTGACCAGCCCTCAGTTTGGTGTTATTACCAAATGCAAGTGCATGGAGCTCCTCCTCTGTGTCAGAGAGAGAGACAAGGGCCTCAGCATGGCTCTCCCTCCAACTGCTCTGATTCAGACCAATTTCCTGTGTTCCTAACTTTTAGACACTTAAAAATCTCACTTGAGGATATGATTATTGATTTGAGAGAGAGAGAGAGAAACATTGACTGGTTGCCTCCTATTTGCACCCTGGTTGAACCTGCAACCTTTTGGTGGACAGGACGGTGCTCCAAGCAAGTGAGCCGCTGGCCAGGGCGCTTCCAGACACTCTGAGCATCTTAAAAAGGAACATCACCCTGCCTGCCAACTGCTGACTCCCTTCTCTGCCTCCCACCCTCCCTATGCCTCAGACAAACCCCCTTGGGCTTCACAGGTGGCAGGAGGAGCAAGCTGACCAGCGGGATGTCACCACCGAGACCCACGCCACCTTCCACAGGTGCGGCGAGAGGGCTCCTCCACGCTGCCAGGCCTGGGCCCCTGAGGTTTGCTTCCGGGCAGTAGGCTCCTCCACTGGTTTTTGTATTTGCCCTACAGTGACTCGGCCAATCAGAGAGAAAAACCGCAGGTCCAGTACTAGTAGATGGGCGGGATTGGACTTCACTGTAACTCATTCTTTCCCTTCTGCCATCCCTGCTTGGTGTGCGGCAAAAATCCCCTGAGCCCTTTCTTCTCCTCCTGGCAAGACCTCCAGCAGGGTGGTGCTGGTCCAGGTGTGGCTCTGCTAGGAATGACGGTTCACCTCATCTGCACGTGGTTTTTCCCAGTACAACCCCTGTATTCGAAGGGGTCTCGTTACCCGAGCAACAGGGAGTGCCCGTTGTGTGGGGGCAGCCTTGCGCACCCACTGAGTCCTGCTCGCCTGAGCTCCTCCTGTGCTCTTGACCGCTCTCACTTTTGAAATTCAAAGATGGTTTTGCATCTTGGTTTTTTTCTGTCCTATAAGGTCTGACTGACTTAACCCAGTTTATCCTACTTTTTCTAATGTCTTCTGTTTTCACGAACGTTTCCCCTATGGCCCAACTTTCCCTTCTGGTGATAGTGCCTGCTCACCTCCGGCTGTGCTCACACTCTGCTCAATGGTGCGGCTGCTGCCCACCTCCCCCGGGTGACAGGCCCATGCCATCTTCATCCCCTTCTCCCTCCCTCATCTGATCCCTTAACTCACAACTTCTCCGCAGTCAGGACACTAGCTCATCTCCGACCTGGACTGCTTCCACCACCTCACAAGTTCGTTCTCTCACTTTTCCTCTTCTCCACTGTACTGCACATGCAAGTGTGTCTTCCTGAAGTGAGTTTTGAGTGTGTCACTTTCCTCAGCAAAACCTTCACACGTTCCTTAGAAAAGGCCTGACCTTCTGAGTTGACTCAGCCATTGAGAACTTGGTCTGATGTATTTTGTTACTTTTATTTCTTGCCACAAACATCAGCTATGTTTACTGAGAACACACTGGGTAACGGGCCCCGTGCCGACTGTGTCATATGTGGTATCTCACTGAATCCTCACACAAATCCTAGGACTTCGCTGTTCCTGTGGTCCTGACTGTACAAACGAGGAAACCTGGGTAAGCAACCTGCTCAGGGTTACACATCTAATAAAAGGGCAGAGCCCAGATTCAAGTTCAAATTTAGTGGACACCAAAGCCAGTGCACTGACCACGCTACCAGACTGCTTCCAAAAGAACTGAACTTCTTTCCTGTCCATCATATTTTCATGCTGTTCTTTGTAATTAAAGCTGCCTCTGTCGTCATGGAATTAGCCCTTGTATTCCCTGACCAGTCTCTGTATACAAGGGGCAGTGATGTACCACACACGTGGCGCAGCGACACACACTTCCCAGGGTGCACTATTTCCCATAACTCATTTAAACAGTTGACAGTGGTGATACCAAATTCAGAGTATGGTGGGTGTGTTCATATTTGGTAGGCAGTATTCAAAGTGAATGATTCATATATTTAAAAAAAAAACAGTTACGGTGGGGCAGAAAGGAAAAAAAAAATCTGGAGCTTGCAGAAGTTTATCAGGTGGTGGTGGCATTTCAGGCCAGCCTTGGAATTCACTTTACTCTTGCTCAATGCCTGTGGGCTCCGAGATCAGCAGGGGACCCCCAAGGCCAGAGTGGATGCCAACGGACTACTACCTTTGCCCCCTCTCAGCCCTCGGAGTGCGAGGGTGCTGAGCCAGGGAGCTACTCTGAAACTGTCTCCTACTGTAGAAGGTTACAAAAAGGTAGACAGGACTATTCGGAGGAAGCAGAGACCAAAAGGTAACTGGCTTTCCATTTCACTGCCCATCTGAACTTCCTTTGCTGTTAGCATTGTTGCCAGCTTACTCATATGCTAATCATTTCTTTGTGATAAAAGGTGTTGCTGGGGCCCTGTGGGGTGGGCAGAGAGCAGACAAAGCACTCCCCAGGCAAGCCAATCAATTTCTGACCACAGATTACCAGTCACACAATGCAGTGGCTTACTTGGCACTGAGCAGGGAAAAAATGGAAGGTGGCTTCCTCCTGGTGGCAGGCAGGGCAGGGGCCTGCCAGCTCTGGGAAGTGCGCTGCTTCCCTTTGGAGAAAGTGCAGCTCTCCTGCGGGAGGGCAGAAGCGACTCGGAATGGGAGAATGGGCAGCAAGGGAGGTGCCTGGGCTGGGCCACGGCCTCAGGAACAATGGTCCTCAGAAGCATCAGCATCCCCTGGAGGGCTTGCTAAAGCAGATTGCTGGGCTCCGCCACAGGGCGTCTGATGCCCTAGGGTTAGGGCGGTGCCTGAACACTGGCACTTGTGACAGGTTGCCAGGTGATGCTGAAGCTGTTGCTGGTTCAGCCGCTGCTGGTCCAGCTTCTGCTGGTCACCACCCTTTGAGAGCTACTGCTCTAAAGCAGCAATCATGATCTCAGGCGCACACAAGGGTTAGGTAGATGATGTAAATGAAATGAAAGAGTCCCAGGAGAGCTGTGAGGAGGACAACAGTCTCTGGACAATAATACAAGGCAAGTGACGGAGATGCTGTCTGCAGGGGCAGCTGCTATCCTTATCCTAATCTGTCTCCCTGCTGCCAGAACTTCTGATTAAATAATTTTAAAAAATGTTATTCTAAATTGTTCCATGTTTGGAATTGATGCAAAAGCAAGATTTCTAAAAATATTAATATGGTATAAAGACTGACAATGCAATGAGCCTTCCATACGCACCATCCTTTTTAGGGAAGAAAATGTTCTCACCTTTGGAATGCCCTGAGCTCCTCCTCCCGATCCCATCCATTTCCTTCTCAAGGATAACTACACTGCGTTTGCCTCCTTACACAATAGATCGTTTGCTATTGCGTGTTTTTGACTTTACTCACAGGATAATTCCACTTAGGTATTCTTTAGTGACTTACACGTTTTCCCCTCTCAACAGCCTGTTCCTGAGATGCATCCGCGTGTACGATTTCCCTGGTGCTGTCTTCCACTGTGACGAATCTGTCCGTCCTTCTGTTGGGCGTTTGGGTCAGTTCCAGGTTTCTGTTTTACAAACTGCATCTCTGCACACTTGTACACGAATCCTGGTGCACATTTGTAAATGCTCTTCAGAACACGAGTGTGAGGAGTGGGGTCGCCAGCTTCTAGGACATGCATATCTACAGCTTTATTAGGTGCTTTCCCACTGGAAGTGCAGGGGCTCTGCTGCTTCTACTTTCTTGCTTGCTTTTGATATTTTTAAATATGAAATGAGTGTGAAATGGGACGCTATTGTCTTTTAAATGCGCAATTTCCAGATTAGTAATGGAGTTTAGCATCTTTTCATTTGTTTGCAAGCCATTTGGGATTCTTCTTCAGTGGAATGTCTTTTGTCTATTTTAATTGCTTTTGTTGTTATTTTGTGCGTGTAAATTACAGTAATACTTTATTCTGAAAAATAATTATTTAGTAGTTCTCTGGATTGACAGTTTCTCTTTTCAGTCTGTGGTTTGTCTTCTCACTGTATGCATAGCGTCTTTGAAGGAACTAAGTTTTACATCAGTGTCCCCAAATTTGTGATCTTTTCTTCTAGGGTTTGTGCGTTTTGTGTCTTATCTACACGATCCTTCCCTACAATGAGGTCCTCAAGTTCTTCTACACTGCTTTAATTTTTTTTTTTTTTTTGCTTTTTCAATTCATTCTCGAATTCATTAGGTATTAATTTTGGTGTTTGGTCAGAAGCCTTGGGGTCAGAATAGATGCAGATGCATGATCTCGACGACAGGTAGTGAAAAGCCCACATTTAGCTCTGCCTCAAATGACATAGCCATACACCTGTGATCTTTCAGGGAGTTCTCGTCTGTTTCATTATTCCCTTTGTCTATCCCTGTGACACCAGTTAATTATTTTAGCTTATTTATTACAATATTAAAATAATTTCTATGTTACAAGGCACCTCCTCTTACCTTGTTCTAGCTGGTCTTGGTCTCCCACATGCATTTCAGAACAAACCTAAGTTTTACCAAAACGCCCTTTTGGCATTTCAATTCATGTTCATTCCACCTGTCTCTACTTAGTTGTGTTTCCTTTGATGCATTTCGGTACAGTTTTAACAATTCTCTCTGTCTGGGTTCAGCATATCCTTTGTGGCTATGGAAAATGGTATTCTTGTTTAAGAAAGTATGTCTCTTGCGCCTATTTCTTTTCCCTTTTGTGTTGATGTCCCATTATTTTGTACGTTGATCTTTTACTTGACACCTGGGTAAATTATCTTATTTTTCATAATGGGTTTAAAGGTTATTTTCGGTGTTCTTTGTAGGCACTAATTAATTTATGACAGTTTTGTATCTATTTATTTCTTATACCTGTGTTTCCTTTTCTTTCCACACTGTATGCTCAGGGCCGACTGTCCAATACCGTGCTGACTAGAAGTAAGAACGGGGCCCGCATGCCGTTTCCTGACTTTAAAGGGAAAACACTGAGCAATTTACCATTAAGAATGATTCTTTTGCTCTAGGTTTCTTTCCTCAAATACTTTTTATTAGGATAAGAGCGTTACCTTTTATTATCTTGCTAAAAGATTCCATCATTCAGTAACGTAAATTTTACCAAGAACTATTTTTTCTTCATATAGTTAGATAATATTTTTCTCCTTAATGGGTGAGCTATATTAATTTACCAATAATAATCCACTCCTGTGGGGGTTTTGGCATTAACCTGCAGTCATTATGTAAGATCTTTTCCATATGTCTCTGAAACTATTTGTTAATTTTTAAGGGTTTTTTGCGCCTGTGTTTATAAGTTAGTTTATCCTGTAATTTCTCTTCCTTATAAGATCTTTGCCATGTTCTATTTTCTGTATTCTGGAATTTTATGGGCAGGTTTAGGATTATTTGTCTCTTGTATGTTTAAACTCACTGATAAACCCTCTGTGCATGGAAAAACATCTTGTTTCAATTTTTAAAAGCAAATACAGGATTATACAGTTTTTGTGTTTCTTCTCAGATTGGTTTTTGGTTAGTTATGTTTTTGTTGGTATCTTTCAATTTCATGTAAAGGTATAGATTTTTTGGCAAACCTTTTCAAATATCTCCATTTTTCAGCTGCTGCTGCATTTGTAGTTAATGTCTTTGCCCTCTGAGCCTTCCCACTAACTGCACTCCTTTCAAAGGGCTAGCTTTCCGTTTTGTTGATCTTATCTGTGCTATACATACGTCTAGTTCTTGAATTTTTCCTCATCTTTTTCTTCTAGACAAATTAGGAACATTCTAGTTGTTTGAGGTTCTACGGTGTGTTGCCTTCTTAGTTACCTTTTGCCTTTCCTAAGTTTTAACCTATGCACTTAAAGTTATGCATTTTCCTTTGGAAGCATCCTAAAGGAGTATTCCTAATACAGGTATAAATATTTTCTAATGTTAGTATGGATTCTCCTGTGGTCTGCGAGTTTTATAGATGGGGTTTTCTTAATTTTTAAATATTTGAGATTTTCTAGGACATATTTCTGGTATATATTTTCTTCAGTGATTTGAAACTTCTGAACATTGATTTTGAACTGATAATCTTATAATAAGAGAATGTTTTCTGTATAAAATCAATTCTTTAAAAATCAAAAGTAGGTTTTGGGGCCGGTAGGTTTCAATTATAAATATCCATGCCCATTTGAAAAGAACATTCTACAGTAGGTGCTGTATTCCATATATGTCTATTAATTCAAAATATTCAATTGTTCTCTTCAGATATACATCTATGTGTTATCTGTTCGCTCTGTCAGGCACTGCATGGGGTATGTCACGTGCACACCGGCTGAGAGCCGTTCCATCTCCCCAATCTGTCCACAGTGGTCCTCCTTATTTCTTCTCATGGTTTGTTCTTCAAACCCATGTTGCCTCTTACTGTAGTTGTTCTCACTCTGTTTCTGTCAGTATTTTCCTTGGAGACATTTTTCCATACTTTTAAATATCAACCATTCTGTACGTTATGGTTTAGATCTGTCCTCTTACATAACTGGATTTTTAGTTCAGATGACTTTATATGGAGGTAAAATTTATAGACAGTGAAATGCACAGATATTTTTATTTTACTGACAAATACATAGTGTATATGTTTAAGGTATATAACAATTTTTTTGCATGTTTCCCTTTTTGTTGAATTTTGGGGGTGACACCGGTTCACAGAACAACACAGGTTTCAGGGGCACAGTTCTACAACACACCATCTGCACACTGCATCGCGTGTTCACCACCCAAAGGCAGGTGTCCGTCCATCCCCGTTTGTACCCTCTATCCCCTCCTCCCCACAATGACCACTCTGCTGTCCACGTCATGTTTTGATGCATGCGTACATTGTAAAATCATTCCTCCAATTAAGCTAATTAACCCATCCATCACCTTGCCTGTTTCCCCCCAACCCCACAAGCATGGTAAGAAAACTTAATGTCTACTCTCAGCATATCTCGAGTATATAGTAAATAAATCATTGTTAACTATAGTCACCCTGCTGCAGAACTCCTTTCTCTTACAACCGAAATCTATGCCTGCTACCCAGTATCCTTGTAGGAGACATTTGGTGGTTTCCAGTTTGGGGCTGTTTTGTTCAAAGTGCTGTGAACATTCTTACACAAGTCTTTTTGAGGACAAAGTTTTCATTTCTCTTAACTAAGTGGCCATGAAGGAAATTTCTAGGTTACAGAATAGGTATCTCCTTAGAAAGTGTGGTAGGCAGCATGTGAGATGGTCCCCAGTGGTCCTTGCCTCCTGGGACTCATGCCCTCATGTGGTTCTCTCCCCTCGATGTGGGCCGGAGGCAGGGCCTTGCTTCTACATGAAGGGAATATGGGAAAAGTGATGGGGGGGTCACTTAGGAGACTGGGCTACATAGAGACTGTGGCTTCCCTCTCGGGTTTTGCTCGCATCCCCTCACTGAGGGAAGTCAGCTGCCACACTGAGAGTTGCCCTGCAGAGGCATCTCAGAACTGAGGGAGCCCACAGCCCCTCGCCAGTGCAAGCACTGGAAGAGATCGAAGCCCTGGCTGACAGCTGAACTCCAAAGCCCCCCACTGCTCTGAGGCAGAGGCATCGGTCACTAAGTGGCACCCAGACTTCTGACCCACTGGGAGGTAATGACGATCCGTTGTTTCAGGCTGCTAAGTTTTAGGAGAATATGTGACACAGCAGTAGATTAATACAATAAGAAACTGCCCAACTATTTTCCAAGATAATTGCACAATTTTACATTCCTACCACCAATACTGGTGTAATTAAAGCCATTCTAATGGCTACAAAATAGTCCTTTATTATGGTTTTCATTTCCCTGATGATTAATGAATTGAGCAGATTTCATGTGCTTATTGCCTATTCAAAGATTTCTTTAGGGGGAGATATCTGCTTGAATCTAATGTCCAACTTTTGCAATTCTGTTGTTTGTATTTTTGTTACTGATCTGCTTTATCAATTAATCCATTAACTATCTACGTATATCCAGTATTTCATCTCTATTCCATGACTTGCCGTTTTATTTTTTGACAATGTATCAGGACAGATTTTAATTTAACATGCATTTTACGTCGAGTGCTTTTGTGCCTTCTCTAAAAAAAACACCATCTACACCAAGGTCAGAAAAATGGTCTCCTATATTTTCTTCTAGAAGTTTTATAGTTTTAGCTTTTAGGCTTAGATTTATGATCCATCTTCAATTGGCTTTGAAGAGCAGTATGAAGGTTAATTTTCCCCCAACAGGTTTATCCAGTTCTTGCAGTAAAATTTATTGAAAAAAAAAAGTTCTTTCTCTACCAAATAGCACTGGTGCTTTTGTTGAAAACGAGGTAACCACATGTTTGTGGGTCTGTTTCTGTCTGTGCCGCTCTGTTTGTCTGTCTGTCCAGCCTCATGCTAACACCATAACTCTGACTGTAAGTCTAAAAGTCAGTGTAAGGACAAAACACAATTCATTTTCATCACGGCTAATGATAATGAGCAAATTTTCATGTCCTTATTGGCTATTCAAAGATGTTCTTTTGGGAGAAATACGTTTAAATGTTATGCCCAACTTCTTGCAATTTAGTTGTTTGTGTTTTTGGTATTGATGTGCTATACATTCTTAGTAAAATTATTTTATACATACGTAGATAGAAAGAAAATCTACAAATAGATTTCAGTCCTTTAACTTTTGCAAACAGAAAAAAGATTTTTTTGGTTATTCTAGATCCTTTCCCATGTCTGTCTTAAAAGCCTTGTTGGGATTTTTATTGGGATTGTGTTGGACCTGCAGATAAATTTTGGGAAGAGTGCATATCCTAACAATATTGAGTCTTTAATGGATTAAAAAACAGTCCAAATTCATGATTCTTGATTTATGTGCTAATGCTGTTATGTATGTTGGTACTGTAGTCTTTAATCAAGCACGATTACTATTTACATAATCAATGTTACTTTACATGTATTCATGTATTTTCCCCTTTCTTCACTTATTCCTTCTGTTATCTTAAACTTACCTTCCTTTTAACACCAAGAAAATGAAGTTGATATTTCCTTTTAGTGAGGTTTGCTGGGGAAACATTCTCAGTTTTGTTTTCCTGGAAAAAATCTTTAATTTCCCTTCCTGGTAGGAGGGATTGTGGCTGGAAGCACAGCTATGCTGACAGTTACTGTGTTTGAGGAACTGAAGGTATTATTCCTCTGTATTCTGGTTCTTACTGTTCTGGTTCGGAAGTCAACTGTCAGCTTAACTCCAGTTCTAGAACTTGTATTTGGTTCTTTCCTCTCCTGCTGCGTTTTATCTTCGGTGTTTTGCAGTGTCATTTATACGCCTAGGTCTGGATTTAATTTTATTTGTTTGGGTTGGTTGGGGTTTATTTATTTTTTTTGACTCTCTAAATTTGTAGTTTTGTGTCTTTCGTCACTTCTGGGCAGTACTCACCTGATAGGTCTTTGAAAATTGTTTTGGCTTTATTCTCTCTCTCTCCTCATTCCAGTAGCTCCGCTATATCCTGCTGTGTGGATGACTGTTTAGATATTATTTTCATGTTCATGTATTTTTCTTTTTATCTATTTCTTACCACATACGCTGGGGTTTTATTTTTTGAAATGACATTTTCATTTCTAGAAATTCTGTTTGACTTATTTTTGAATTTGTGAGCCATTTCCATGTTTTTTACTCTTTAAATTCCTTCTTTGGTTTCCTTACTCTTAGTAAATGTGCTTACTTTGTGTATTTCTCTGCTAATGCCCACGGCTGAAGCCTCCATGAGTCTGCACTGGCTGCCTCTTTGTGCTCCCATTCCTGGTGCTTTGTTTCTGAGTGTGCTTTGTACTTCTGGACTGTGGTTAGTGTTTCTTTAATCTTTATCTGCAGACACTTATTTAGAGATAAATGCAGGCTTGTGTGCATCTAAGGTGATTTTTCTCTAGAAGATTTGCATTTGTTTCCATTAATCTCTGGTGCCACTTTCAGCTTAAACTATAAACTAATTACTTTGCTTGAGGATTCAGGACCATCCAGCTTGTATGAATTCAGGCTACAAACCAGAGGAACAGCCAGTTTGGAGACACCAAGCCTTGGAAAAATGTTTTGCTTTTTCTTGCACTCAGTGCTGAGGTTCAAGACAGGCAATTTCCCTTGCAGCCCTCTGGGTGGAAAGGTCAGGGGTGGGGAAGACGAGGCCCCTTGCATTGCATTTCCTCCTACCACTGATGGGTTGGTACATTGGGGGCCCATTTTCATCGGACCGTCTGCTTCAAGTGGGTCCTAAGATTTGGCTTTGTTCCCATGACCCTCTCCAGGGACGTCCAACGTTTTGGCATGTCTGGACCACACATTAACTACGTTGTGACACAATCACAGAGAAATCTCATAATATTTTAAGTAAATTTACGACTTTGTGTTGGCCACATTCACAGCCACCCTGAAGCGCACGTGGCCCGCAGGCCGCAGGGTGGACACCCCTGTGGCCAGGCTGTGGACACTGAGGCTGAACTGCATCTAGTTTAGCAAAATCTGCTCAGTTACAGCTGACCTCAATGCCCAGATTACTTCTCTGGGTTTCCACGCTATTTCAGGTTTTGGACTCTGAATAATTCCACTGAACATATTTTAAAAAATATTCTTACCCAATAATAGTTTTAGTTGTTTTCAACTAAAACATCTGGTTGCGGTATTTAGCCTACTGTACTATTGAACTAGAGGCCCACATTTCTGATTTTTCAAAAAAATAAATTTTGAAATTGTATAGTAAAATCAACTCATATTTAAAGGTGGGCAACATCGTTATTATTTATTATTACTTTAAACCAAGGATGTAACAACTTTCTGAGACCCAGATCTGGCTTAAGGGCTGCCAATAAGCTATTAGAAAACTGTCTAGAAGTTTATCAGTCAGGGTGTAGTTCGAGAAAGAGAGCCTGTGTAAGTAATGTATATATAGGTACATGATAGGAATTGAGCCTTCCCCAGAGTGGGAGCTAGGCACGCAGCCTATAAGGGTGTCGTCTTTGAGTCTGATGCTGGAGCCTGAAGTCAGAGACAGGCGTGGACATGCAGCGGGGAGAGTGAGAGTGAGCTGGGACTCCCCCACGATGAGCTGGTCCTTGTCTTTTACCATTCCTAGGTCTCTGATTCGGTGGAGAGACAACTGCTGCTCTTCCTCATGGACAAAAGGATGCTTCTGGCCCAGGTGCTGGGGAAGCCGAAGAAGGATCCAAGGGGAAGCTGGAGGACCTAAAGATGGGGGCTGTCCCACACCAACCAGATGAGCTGGCAGGCAACTTTAACGGTGCCTGGTGCCCTGCACCCACCTTCCCGTGTGAGAGGAAGATGGCTGTGGTCTCACTCCCACCATCTAATCCTCATAGAGCTACACTAACTCAAAGAAGGGAATTCCAGGGAACGCGGTGCCGCCTAAGCTAAGTTGATCCAATGCAAACCCACACCACTATGCCATCCTGCTTCAAATGGTTGCTTTGGCTTAAACACACTGTACTCAGTGGAATAAATGTCAGCTTCCAATATAGAAACTGATTAAAAGAAAATAAGCACCTACAAAAAGTAAAGAGAAATGGGCTTTTCTGATTATATGGGATCTGCTTTTAAGTCAAGCAAAAGTTACTTTGAAATTCATGCTCCTCATATGTGATAGCTATTTAAATTTCATGAATGGAATTGCTAAAAGATCCGTCTTTAAATGCTGAGTTGAAAATCTAAGCATAGGACTCTAAGGTTCTGCTCTAAAGATTTAAGCGCTGGGTTGGCTATTGTCACTCGGAGGCCATTTCTTTCAGGGGTACGGTGATGTTCTGTCCTCTGGAGCAAAGCCACTTTAAAGTCTGCTTTCATGACAGGCAAGCCAGGCCATCACAGAACACGCTTTTGAATCAACCCTTCTTTCCCAGTGTTGAGCTTGTTGGTTTATTTCATGAACATGCATTATACCAGACCTAAGGGGACGAGAAGTAGCCTCTCTACCGGTCTGGAAGAGTCTTTAGGAAGCGGCTCATTTATTTGGACAACATTTAGTGAATTCCGATCACACGTGAAATGCTGGGGTTATAGTTGTCAGCAGCGTAGACCTACTCCCTGCCCACTGAGTGAATGTGCTCTTGTGCGTGGGACACATTAGGCAGCTGTTGGTTTATGGTCACGAGGAATCCTTGGGGAAGACGTGCAGGGGGCTGTAAGAGCTATGGAGCTGTGCTGCGGACTGGCTGGTGGGAGGGGCTGGGGTCCGGGAAGGCTTACATTGACGCCTGGAGGGTAAAAAGGTGTGTGTTAGCCTGGTGAAAGGTGAGCCTTCCCATTAGATGGAGTGGCACATAGGAAGACTTTTAGGAGAAAAATCGTTCTGTGGCTTAAAAAAAATTCAAAGAAGGTTCATAGCAACTGTGGTATTAATAAGAGGAGGTCAGAGGTAAGTCAGGCCTGGCCTTGCAGAATATGGAGAGGCAATGAAACATTTTCAGTGGAGTGGGGAAACATGGGCACAAAAAGACAATGGCCAGCCTGATTCAACGTCTGTGTTGGAAAGATGACTGTGATAGTTACTTCTATGTGTCACCGCAATGGGACACAGGGTGCTCAGGCGTGTGGTCAAACATCACTCTGCATGTCTCTGTGAGGGGCTCTGGGTGAGAGAAACATTTAAATCAGTGGACGCAGCAAAGCAGATCGCCCTCCCTAACATGGGTGGCCCTGTCCCATCAGCTGAAGACCTGCCTAGAATGAAAGAGCTGAGTGGGAGGGAACTTCGCTTGCCTGACTGCTGAGCTGGGACACAGGTTGTCCTCTGTCCACTCTCAGACTAGCACTTACACCACCAGCTCTGCTGGGTCCCCGGCTCGCTGAGTGCAGATGTCAGGACTTCTCCGCCTCTGCTACCAGGTAATCCAATTTCCTCGTGATAAATCCACCCTGCCCCCCCCCTTGTGTGTGTGTGTGTGTGTGTGTGTGTACACACATATAGTATTAGGGCCCTCCAGATACACAAACCAACAGGATGCATCTGTGTGGGTATACAATTAACCTTATATACATATATGTCTGGGTACAGAGTAGAGAGTGGAAAAGAAGGGACAAACGTAAGGATTGCAAGAGAGGAGCTAGGAGTCAGTGGTTATCCATGTGGGAGAAGATGGTGATGGAATGAGTCAGAAACGATTTCCAGCGTTGTGAGTTTTATAACTGGTGTACTGTGTGGGTCAGCCACTGAGATAGGGAGAGTGTGCGTGGAATACTCACAGAGGGGAAGGGTAGAAGATTGTGAGTGGAGTCTCAGGTGTGTTGAATTGGAGGTGTTTGGAACACCAGGGGACATGTGGATACGCAGGGCTAGAGACGGAAAGTGGGAGGAGAGTCTGACTGTGGCTGGCCGCCGAGTTCTCTACGGCTGCGGGAGCAACAGTGTGGGTATACAGCCTCTGCAAACTTCTTGAAAACAGAGTCTGGAGCGTCAGCCCTCTCGCTGGGCTGCTGAGACAAGGAAGGCGCTCTGAGAAATGGTTCTTAGTCAAGTCCCCAAATAGGTGGCTTTTGAAATGTTCCTTTGAGATGTTCTCTCTCTCTAGCTACAGACAAAGCAAAATCCTGACCAGGTTCCAAAGTGCCCCAGCTCCGTTGCGCCCTGAGGGGTTTCCCGGGGCCTGTGTGGCTCAGGGACTAGACAAGGAGAAACTTCCTTGCGTCTCCCAGGTTCATAGGAAGCCCCGGCAGATGTTTCCCCTGTAGCACCTTCATTTCCTGGCACCTTTCTGTGCTCCTTCAAAACCTCTGCTTCTCTGCTCAAACCCCATTTCAAGTGCCTGTGAAACACGGGGCGGCCACGGTGTCCCTTTCCTCCTCACTTACTCTCGGAAGTGTCATAAATCCAACAAATTGACAAAACCTAAAATGCTATCACAAGGTCTGTCTCTAAAACTCAGAGAATAATTTACTTACTGTTGGCACTATCAGTTTGTTCTCTCTGTTTCAAGCTCATTTTTTGTTGAAATTGTTTTTGTTGAAACAGTGATTACTTATCCAGATTTCTCATTTTCATTTCCTTCATCATAAGAATCTACATTAATCACTTCCAAACCTAGACAAGCTTTTAGATCATATTTTGCTTCCAATCTCAGAGAATGGAGACAATAACTTTTATTACTTTGGGGAGAGACCTTCAAAACACCATAAAAAACCAAGCAGTACATGCAGTAACTGAAACAGCAGAGGTGGGCCCATCTCCCCCAGGAAAGGGCAGATTCGCACTAACACCAACACCCAGGTCACTCTGTGTGTTCCACGTTTGAGGGACAATAATTAATTAGGTAAAGTTACCATTGAGAGGGACACGATTTAGGAGGAGAACCTGGGGGGAGGCTTTGCGAAGTCGGTGGCGCTTTAGTCCGCTGCAGCAGTTGCTCTGAGGGAGTCCTTGGGCCGGCAGAGGCCGCGCCTGGGAAATTTCCCCTCAGTCGGAATTACCTGGGGCACTTTCAAAGCTTGGGTCACGGCCCGTACCAATTAAATCAGCATTCCAGGGCATCTAAATTAAAAAAAGCTTGTCTGTGTGGTGAGGATGGTCGACAAACACTGACTTAGGCTGGGTTGGCGGATCCATGCGTGTCGCAGATACGCCCTGTTAAACACGGGGCCTGCCATCCCGCCGGCGGGAACAGGGTGGTGATGCCGCTGTTTCTGGGGAAAAGTGACCCACGCTGCCGCCCCAGGAGCTGAGTTCATGGACTCGATCCAACGGAGCCCTGCAGTGCTTGCTCTGCAGGTTCACTCTGCGACCCGGGCCACTTGCATTTCGGGTTGCTGATCTTTTGATACTGGGTATACAGTCCCTTGGCCTATCAGCAGGACTCGACTCAAAGACTGTGTATAATTCTCAGTTTCTTTGTTGATCTGAAGTTCACTAGCTCTCATTGAATCTTCAAGAGCTCCAGGACCATATTTTAATTGTGGTCTTTGATAAACACTAACGAGCCAACATTAGTGTTTACCACCAAGGAAGCCGGTCTGCTTCAGTGAGTGGGCTGCTTTGAAGTCAGGTGCGGTGTTGATGCCAGACGGGGTTCGGACGCGGTACTGGCTGCCATCACGCCCTGCACACCGGCAGTTTAGTCTTCAGCCCGCAAATCGCAGTGCTCCCTCTGACCACATTTTCTTGCCACCTCTGCGACTCGTCCTGTATTTCTGAGTTAGCATTTCACACGGTCCGGTTCAAAGGAACCTCAGGGGCCTCAAGCAGAAGTGCAATGTCAAGTTCCAGTGGCAGATTTAGCCTCACATCCCATCAGTGAGTATATGTGACATGCTCTGCATGGTGGGTGCTTTTCATGTGCATTGTCCCACCTGATATTCACCACCAGCCCCATTTGTGAGACATGGCCGTGGAGGTTTTGAGAGGTTAAATGTCATGGTGCAGACCACGTGCCTAGACAGTTGTAGATCGAACCGTGGCCCCCTAATTCCTACTTAATATGTTTTATCATATTCCCTAGTTCTGATGGTTGAAAACTAGTTCAACATATTGGGTAGAAATCTCATGATGTAACCTGCTATGGCATCCACAGTTTCCAGAGGTCAGCACTTCGTGTTTACAAAGACAAGCATTTGTTTTAACTGGCAGTTCGGGTATCCTGAAGTTTCTTTCATCCAGGAGACAGGGTCTGCGACAGAGCCTTCAGTGAGACGACTTTAGTGACCTTCCCAGTCACCTTGTTCCAACAAATCATAGGTCTACCTGCCCCATCCTCTGTTCCCTTCTCACCCTTCAAGTGTCACTTAAATGCTACCTCTTTAGAGAGGCCTTCCCTGGCCACTCCTTCTATCTCTCAGTGACAGTCCTTCAGGCCACTGCACGCAGTCTGTAATCATTTGTCTGTTTACTTGTTATAATCTCTGCCTTCCTCTAGAATAAGGTCTGCAAGGGCAGAAGTCCCACTAGATTCATGCCCAGCAGCAAGGATGTTGCCTGGCGAATCACTGAGCGTTTGTTGAATCAAGTGCCGCTTAGTTGCGCTACTAGCACGGAATATGGTGTTCTTGCTCTCTTCTGAGTATGGCCCAGGACTGTGAAACACTCTTCCCTTTCCTCCCCTTACCTTCTGGGTACGATTCCGGACAATTTATTATTGTAGTCTAATTACAGTAGAATGGCAGTCACATTAGTGTTATTTCATACTGAGTTTAGGACAGAATGATAAAATATGTCCCTCATTTTGGGGCCCATTTTGCTGGTAACTACCTCATTCTATATTTCTGCTGCTAGGGCCATAGTGCCCCACCCCCCTACCCCTGGCCTAAAAATTTTATCCTGAAATTCTTGGGAGGAAATGTAGGAGAGTGGTTTAAAACTTGAACTTAAGACTCAGGATTTTGAGTTCAGGCACTTTGGTCTGCTGGATGTTGGACCTTGGAAAAGTGGACAAACCTTTCTGAGGCTCAGCTGTTTGTCATGTTCAGTTGGGACAACAGTGCCTCCCTTACAGGACTGTCAAGAAGCTGGAATGTGGAAATGCAGGTGAAGCCTTAGTGGAGCCCACAAACTGTGGGGGTAAGTGACCGTTTTATGACTGTGTTCATCCAGATAAAAACTGCCACACCTGTTCATCCTGCCCCTTAAACTGGGGTTAGACTGAATGAGTTCTTTTCCCCTGTCCTCTAATCCCCTTTGACGTCCCCGACATTTTATCATCCTCGAGAGGCATTCTGGTTGATCCACTGGCCACGTGACAGACTTTGCAAATAGCTGGAATGCCAAGAGTGATTTCATTCCAAAATGTTTAAAAACTAGTTAGTGGCCAAAGAAGTCCATTCCTCCTCCAAAAAGATGTGTGTTGACTGTTACAAGGTTGACTAAGACATCAATGACTTCGACGGGAAAAATCTCGACACATTCTCTCTGCATTAAGAGTTAAACACCGATCACAAATATTGTGCCTTCCGGACAATGATCAGGAACTTGGATTTTGTAGCAAATCGTGTTTCTCAGAACTTGAGGTTTCCCAGGGGACTGGCTAGGAAACTACAGGTTTGATGACTGCCGTTTCTGGAGGAACTCCCTCTCCAGCCGGTCCTGCACCCTATCATCTCCAGACCATGGCGTTCTTTACACCGAGAGCTCCTTTCTCCAGTGAGAAAGGAGCTCAGTAATTGATCTGAATATCAAAGAGATGATGGGCATCTCCACAGTCTCAGCACTCACTAATGACGGTAATAACTCCCACGTCTTCCCGGTGAGGTCTCACGCTCTCAGATGTTTAACGACCCCTGTAGCAAACCTGGCTCCATGTGCAGCGGCGAGCGAGGCTGTCGGTTATTTTAAATTAAGAAGTGCACAAATGTTAGACTTTTTTTCCTTGAAATGAAATCACTGGCTTTGATCTGGATTGGAAGTCAGTTCAGCCCCTGGGGATAGCATATTATAGCAGAAGGAGCACCGACGAGGAGTGGGTTTTTATGACCAGGTTTGCCACTGAGTTGTCATGTGGCCTTGGGGACGCGCTCTCCGTTAGTCAGGGAGACGGGTGGAGTGGCAGTTGAAAGGGTTCCTCCCCCAACCCATTAGAGACACTTCATTACAGATAGCAAGTCCGTGTACTGCCTGCCATATGTTCCTCTGTTGTACAGGAGCCCCTGTCTGTGGCAACCAAAGCAGGTAAGTGCCATAGCTCTGAGGAGGCTGAAAAGTGGACACTCATTATCTCGTATGTGAGCAATTAGACTTCATTCAAGTTTAATTTTATAAAGGCTATTAAAAATCATTGCATACTTACTATGTACTAGGCACTGTGCTAATCAAACAATTCTAGTCATTACACTATTATCAGTCTCACTGTTAATGATCCCCATTTGACAAGCAGGGAAAGCGAGGCTTGGGGGTGGTAAGCCTGCGCTCACACAGCTGGGGTGGGGGTGGGCCTCACGGCACCTGTTCCAGCCACAGCTGTAGCACCAGGACCCACACTTTAACAGGCTGTCCCCAACCTGCCTCCATTTACTGAGCAGGAGCAAATGTTAGGACAACAGGACTGAGGCTCAGGGCTCTGGGGGAAAGAGTAAATTATTTTAAAACTTCAGGGACTACCCTATTTGTGTTGAAAGACATTTTGGATCATGTGACTGCATCCATTTAAAATGAATGTAAATGGTTTCTGTTTGATATTAAACATTAAAAAAATTTTTTTTAGATTTTTATTTTTTTGTTTTTAAAGAGAGGAAAGGAAGGAGAAAGAGAGGGAAAGAAACATCAATGTGTGGTTGCCTCTCATGTGTCCCTTACTGGGGACCTGGCCCGCAGCCCAGGCATGTGTCCTGACTGGGAATTGAACTGGCAACCCTTTGGTTCACAGGCCTGTGCTCAGTCCACTGAGCTACACCAGCCAGGGAAATTTTTTTTTTTTTTGGTCTAGCCATGATATAAATAATCAGCTAATTTCTATTTTGTAAGTAATTTGGTTAGTACATATTTTGCATTTTTTTTTCACAACCCATTTCAGGATCCTCTCTTAGTTTAAAGAATAACATAGGAAACCTGAAGGAGTATTTGAGAGCAATGTGGAAAGAAGCCCAGGGTTCTGTCTTGGGCTCAGTCTGGCAAGCGGGGGGGGTATGTTTTGAAAGTGATCTGTGAATCTTAACCAATAATGACCACTATGTACTGAGCACCTATATGTTTTCGGACAGTCACATGGCCCAGGGAATCATTATGGTACTTGCCACAGAGTGTGGCAGAGCCCCTACTGAACAGATGAGGTTCGGTAAGATGGAGTGATTTGCCCAAGGCCACTCAGTCACTGACTCACTGGGCTGCGACACAGGTGACTGGGACTGTCTGGCTTCAACGTGGCCCCCTCAAAACTTCCCATTGGATCATCAGCTACTATAAAAGAGGAACACAGGGCCCACTGAGATGCCAGTGTTTCTTTGGGGTTTCCTGTACTCAGCTTAAAGTTCTATGATTTAGTGTTCCCTATTTAATGAAAAAATAGTGGTTATCATTGGCTCAATCATTTGATTTCTACCTTAAGGCAAAAATCGTCTCCAGGAAGACGCATCAAGGCTGTCCTATGGTTTCGTGTTTCCTCACTCGAGAGGCGGCACCGGCATGAGGTAGAGCAAGTCAACGCAGAATCTGGGGTCTGACACCCGCCTCAGCAGCTGTGTGATCGCAGATGCTCACCTTCTCTGAGCCTTAACTCCCGCATCTACCAAACAAAGGCTATGATCGTTCTGATAGTTGCTGTATGAAGCTATGTTTGTGCGTGCTCTGCACAGGTCTGGACTAGTCTATACGGACTATAGTCGTGAACGGAGGAGGAGGAAAGCCCTCAAACATGGTCTCATTGTTTGTTAGAGACATAGAAAAAAATCATTTGACTCACTCCTTTGCTGCTGTTGTTTTTGATTAATGTTCCCTGTTAAAAGCATGACTTCATTTCAATCTGTAGACAGCCTTTTGGAATATTTGGTTCTTCATCTCAGTTTGAAGAACAAAGTAGAATAGTTTTACCCTCTACTGCAGCTCACGAAGTTGCCAAACTCTGAAAATAATTGTTATTCTGTTTTTATTTCAAATCCTCTAGGGTATGGGTGGTCCATTTGAGACATGCCTATGACTGGTGTTGAGAATATTGCTCATTTGTTTTTGATATTTGTTAATTTTATCACATAGGAAAAGGAGAAAAAAATGCTTGTACCCTCTACCCCTGCTTTTCCAATGGGATCTAAATACAAGTTCACCCTAGGACTCAGGATGCCTCCTTAAAAGGTCAGATTAGGAAGACAGAAGTGATGATGACAATAGTGCTATTTATAACAGTCATCGACTTCTTCCTGTGGTACAAGACTTTGCCTAAAGTCTTTGTGCACCATCCCAGTTAGCACTTGCTGCGGCCCTCAGAGGAATGTCTTACCATCAACTCCATTCGGCCAAAGTGACAGCCCTCACCGCTCAATCTCACTGTCCCTGAGGCCTTGGCTCCAACCCACTGTTAGAAGCATTTCTGTTCATATATGTGGGGGAGTTGCATCTGAGCAACAGAGAACACGCCCGGGTCTTGTAGCAACGTAAACCGTGAGAACGGTAAAGCCATAGGGAAAAGGACTCACTCTCAAAGGAACGGTCACGGTATATGGCGATGTGCTAATCCTTACTCAGTCACAACAAGGTAAGTAAACACTGCTCAGAAACAGCCAAGAATGATGGATGGTATATACTTCAATTTGATGTAAAGCAAGTTGTTTACATGGTGCAGCTATCTCTGCTAACAATAGTGTTTATCAAGATTATTTATTGCAAGGCATTAAAATAAATCTGTTTCTCAATTACTCTCTAATGGAATGTACCAATTACCTTTTGAATGGTGACATATGGCTGTAATCGATTCCAGTGGGGATAAATCTTATTTACACAGGGTTTCAAGGGCTCCCTCCTGACCCACATTAATTACTGATATAAACAAAGATAGAAGATTATCATCACATTTATAGATAAATCCTGAACCTTACTGCAATATTGTTCTCTGGGTCAAATGACATTAATCATCAGGTAATTTCCAACAGTTACGGTGCAAACCTGTTGTAAAAGGGAGGTTTCTGCAAGCCAGCTGACATCGGAGCCCATTCATCAAGGTGGCTGAATCCTGGGGTGACCGAGGGAGAAGTCACAGTTCATTGTGCACATTGTAGTTAAAAACTAATGCTCTTAAGCAACTGGTGGGCCACCTGTTGGCTAGCCAATGAGTAACTACGACAGGAAATTGTCAAGCACTATGTCACAGGGCCTCCCTGGGGGTCTATTCACAGAATACTTGTAGGCTACCACTTCCTGGAAAAAGTTGGCTCAGGGTGGGCTATGATTTTAGTAAGGAATTGGGAGGGGCGATAGAGAGAACATTACTATGGTTTCTAAACACAGGAAAATCTTTTGACCTTGGCATTGAGACAACTTTCTTCCCCATTCCATGCTACCGAGCCACTGTGGGTTTCAGAGAAGACGGTGGTGTTTGCCATGAAGCAGTCTTCCTTGCTTCTGTTCTGGTCTTTAAAAACTTTGCCAAGCTTTGATTTTACTCATGTGCTATATGAAGTTATTAGTAAACTGACCTCATAGGCTTGGGGGAAGATTAAATAAGATACTGAATGTAGGACCATACCTGGCACATTTTGAAAGTTCTAAGATGTTGGCTACATTATCACTGATGAGTCAAGAAATGTAATTTTCATGAGATTAAACAATGTTTTTAAGTGTTCTTTTCTCCTCAAACTACTTTTTTATATTTTACATTGAAAGGAAAGTTCTGTAAAAGATGGAAGGTAATTTACCAAGGGAACTACACTGATTACCTTCCCTGTTTGCCAGTGTGATGGATAATTTATACAAAAAATACAATAGTCATATTTTTCTCAGTTTATATACAAAGAAACTGGGAGGGAAAAAAAGGATTTATCTTATGCAACTGACAAGTAGCAGAGATAAGATTCACTCTAGTTTGTATTTTTGCAATGTGATTAAGAGTTGATTTTTTAGCCTTTACCTATAAATATTAACATTAGGACCTTGTTTGGCCAACTTCTGTTGAGAATTTAGTAACCTTTTGAAGCACTGTACAAACTTGGGTGCTACTGAATTGTGTTTTAAAGAATTGCTGAGAAGACTCTCGGTTTATGTACATTATCATGGCCGCCCTCACCTGTATTAATCAAGTACTGAGTACTGATTGTGTCTTGTGCAGAGAGTTACCGAAGGGCAGCTCTGTAGTGAGCACTGCGGTCCGTGCTGGGATGCAAGGTCATATTGAAGGTGCTGGGTGACCATCCCTGTTCTGCCTAGGAGGAAATGGACCCAGAGAGAAAAGACAGGGAACATGGGCATGTTTATGAACATAGGTAGTAGAAAAAGTGGGACTTGAGCCCCAAAGTTCCGGTTTAAAGTTGGAACCCTTGGTGCTGTATAGCCGGGCTTGGAGAAGTACAAGGTAAAGTCTCCCTCCCTCCCGTCTGTCCTTTCTCTCTCATTTCCCTATTTCTCGCTGTCCTTTCTCTCGTTTTTTTTCTGTTTCTCTCTGTCCCCTTCCTCTCTTCTGTCTCTACCACTTCTCTCTCCATCCGTTTTCTATTTCTTTCCCTCCTGTGTCTTTATATCTTCCTTTTTTCTCACCTCACTCTCTGTTCCCCAATCTCTCTTTCCTGCTTTCTCTCCCTCTCTCCATCGGTTCTCTCCTTTGTCCCTATCCTTTCTGTCTCTGAGTTCTCTCCCTCTCTACAGACTGTCCTTTCTCTCCCTTCCTTCCTCACTCTCCTCTTCATCTCTGAGTTCTTTCACTCTTCTTTCTCTCTAGCCTCCCTCTACCATTCTGTCTCCCTCCTCTGCTACTTTCCCTTCCCTCTCCTCCTTAGCTCCGCCCTCATTCTGCCTCTCCGTCCTCTCTCTTCCTCTTTCTGTGGCATTCCTCTCTTCCTGCTTTTTCTCCTCCTGTCTCTGATTTTTTTACTCTCTCCTTTCCCTCCGACCACCCTCCTCATTTCTCTTTCTCCCTCTATTACTGTCTCCTTCCTGTCTCTCGTTCTGCTTTCTCTTTTACTCTCCCTGTCTCTAATTTCTTTTAATTTTTTTAAAGACATTTTTAGAGAGAAGAAGGGAGGAAGAAAGTGAGGGAAACATCATTGTGTGGTTGCCTCTCACGTGGCCCCCACTGAAGACCTGGCCCACAACCCAGGCATGTGCCCTGACTGGGAATCGAACTAGTGAACCCTTTGGTTTGCAGGCTAGTGCTCAATCCACTGAGCCACACCAGCCACAGCTCATCTCTAATTTCCTTTACTCTCTTCTCTCTTTCCCTCCAATGTTTCCCTGTCTCCATCCCCTCTTTTTTTCCTCTCTCCTCGCTTTCACTGTCTCTGTATCCTCCTGTTTCCTTCCTATTCCTCGCTCTCCCTCCACTTCTGCCTCAGTTTGCTCTTCCCCCCGACTCTCTCTCTTCACTCCTTACACTCTCTTCTCCCTCTGTCCTTTCTCCCCCAGTGCCCTCAGAATAGGAACTGAGGCATCTGCAATGACTTGGGCTGCAGCATTACCACATCTTCCTCCTCTTACCATACCGGAAAGGTCTTTTTCCTCTGGGCAGGACTGTGGAGAAAAAGTATGACCTGGAACCTTCCACTTCACAGGTCAATAAAGGATCTTTGTGACCCAACTATGATCCACTTCTCCTTAACACCTCAGGGGACTGGGAACAAGTTTTACAGTGAACTAATAAGTGTCCCTTTGACTGCCCTTTGTCCTCTGTGCCTACAGCCTATAATAAAGGGCCTCCTTAATACTGTTTGTATCTTAACACTTAACATTTTCTTGTAAAGAAACCATCATCTGCCACGGACTCTGCATTTGGGAACTCCCCTCTACAGTGCTCTTTGTTCACTTTAATTATTAATGGGAATGTGATGCGCTAGACGCTAGTAATCTTAGACTGAATCCTGCCCTCATGCAGGACACAGTCCCTGATGATTGATTTTGTGTCAACTAGATTAGGCCATGGCACCGAAATATGTGGTCAAACATGACTTCATTTACCTGTAAAGATACTATTTAGATGAGGCTAACATACCAGTAGACTGTAAGTAAAGCAGGTGCCCTTCTAACGTGGGTGGACGTCATCCAATCAGTCAAAGGCCTTAATAGAACGAGACGACTCTCCCTGGAAGAACAGATGCTGCCAATGGCGGCCTTTAGACTCGAATGGCCACATCTCCACGGTCTCCCTGCTTGCCCAGCAGGTGTGGGACCTGCCATAGCTCCACAACTGTGTGACCCAAACCTAAAAATAAATCTCTCTGCATCTACATTCTAGTCTATGTCTCTGAAAAACCCAGCTCATACATAGTCTAATGAAAAGATACACACAACTCAAAACCATCTTATGAGAAATCACAACAGTAAATGCTACTAGGGAGAAAGCCACGGGGCTCCAGTAGTCGGAATCAGGGAGATTTGCCCTAGTTGGGGAAGTCACACAAGGCTTCCCTAAAGGAATGACCCCCTGAGTTGTGATGTCGAGGATAAGGAGAGGTAGAAAAGAACAGTCACAAGAAGAGGAAACAGTCTGTGAAAAGACTTGCTGCCTTTTATCTTTATGGCACTTGGAGAGAACTACTACTATTGTCCCTATTTTAGAGATGAGAAAACCAGAGCACACTTAGGTGAAGTACCTTGTCCAAAGCCACGGAGCTACCACGTGCCAGAGTTGGGGTTGAGGAACTGACACTGGACTCCACGCCTGTGCTAGCAGCCAGCCAGCTACAGTGCCTCATTCAGATTCGGAAGAATTAGGTGAACATTCACCCTTTACCATTTTCTGACTTATGCTAGCAATGGACTCAGATTGAAAGGTTGAGTTCTTTTCAATTCGCCCACTTACTCCTCACGTCCGCCACAGACACACAAGCACTGGGATGAATGTTGGGACTCCAGAGACGAACGTGACAGTCTAGGAGAGCTCAGTCTAAGGCAGGGGTCACACGTGACCGTATTACAAGCTGCACAGACAGAAACTGCCTTTGCAGGGGAATGGGGAAGGCGCCGCAGAGGAAGTGCCTTTGAACGCCTGCACTTTGAAAGATGTTTTACCTGTGCATGAGCTCTGTCTTACTCAGGTATGACAAGACCAAGAGGCATGGAAGTGACGGTCATGAACGAGGGTTTTGTTACACTCAGCTCCCTAGAAACATGAGGCGTGACATGCCACACAGGGAGGCCACACGGGGATGCACGAGGGTGGGTCAGGAGGCAGAGGGAGTGGGGAAAACATGGACAAGAGCCTTTACCGGGTTTCCACAGGAAGGAATGAGCAAGGCATTCGCTAGCAGGATGGGTTTCAGCAGGCTCTGGGCGGCAGGGCCTGTCCCCTGTTGTCTCTGGTGGGTTGTGGGGTGATTAGAACAGGGAAATAGAGATTGGAATGTGAGGGCCTGACAGAGGAGGTGTGCATACAGCGGGTATGCTTGCAGGCAGGCAAGCTGTGTGCCAACCCTTGGAGGCGGCTAACCCTGGGCGAGACGGTCCCTGCCAGCAAGGCTCCCCAACGTCCGAGCAGCAGGATACAGAACAGTGCAGACAGGGTTAATGGCCATGTGGAGGGTGTGTTCAGAAGAGACAGGACAAGTCTCTGGGGGGAGGGCCACCTCATGTACAGAGCCATTGAGGCACAACAGACCTGGCAGTTTGGGGGCATGACGAAGCTCGATGTAGCTGGAGAACAGCACGCACAAGATGAGACAGAAGTTGGAACTGGAGTACAGGGCCTGGGGGAAGGACTGGATTTTGTCTCCAAGCGCAGAGGCTCCACCGAGGCTGCGTGACCGGCTGTGTGACCAGCTGCATGGGTGATCAGTGTGTGTCTCTGAGGCACCCACACTCAGCGTCCAGCTGGAAACCAGCCCCGCCTGCCCAAGCACTGCTGTAGGTGGGCCTCCTTTGAACTATTTGCTCTCCACCTGATGCCGAGGTAAAATGCTTTAGATGTTTTCCTTTTAAAAAATATTTAACGTATTAATTTTATGCATGAGGACAAATCATATTATTAAATCTCACTACCTAATTAGCAAACCACAAAAACATTTCCAGAAACAAAGATGATTCATGTTGTTTCCTAATTAAACCTTGCAAGGTTTAATTACAAAGCATGATTTGGAGAAACCCAGTTTAGGGGGAACTGGGGCTCGGCTTCCTGAACGTGTGTGCACAGGGCCTCCCTGCTCCTCCTGCTGACAGGCTGGAGGGAGCAGACGCATGACCGATGGGAACAGCCCTTTGCAAGGTGGGTGGGGTGCTTCCCTCATGCATGAACAGAGACAAGAGGGAGCTGGTTAACTTGTTTTTTAAGAAAACAGTTAACATTCGACCACCTCAGAGTACAAGATGCAGAGAACACACCAGCGGACCAGCCACGTGGGAAAATGAAGGTAACAGGGAATGTGTATGGCGCGCTTACCCTGTGTCCAGCACTTTGCATTGATACAGTCACCATTCCTCACAGCCACTCCGTGAAATGGGTATTATCCCTGTTTTTCAGAAAGGGAAGCAGAGGCACAGAGGCTCCAGGCAGGGCTAAGGCAGCCCATCTGACTTCAGGGCTCTCTCTCCATCACATTCAAGGTCCCTCTGGGACCCACTAAGAAGCCAGTGAGCCCTGCATTTGGATCCTGGCTATGAGGCTGCAAGTCCCAGTTCCTCATCCATTGAAAGCAGATACTAAGACCTTGAAAGGCAGTCGTGAGGTTTGAATAAAAGAAGCACGTAAGCCCGACATAGGTAAGCACACGAAAGACGGCCTTTGTTGCAAATGCTTCTGCTCCCACTGCTGTCATCATCAACCTCAGACAAGTGGGTCCCAGCAGAATTTTAGGTCAGGGCACGTAGGAGCACTGTGGGGTCACTCAGAGGCCAATCAGAATGAAAAGGAATGAAAGCGTTGAGGCGATGTTGCAATTTTTTCCAGCAGAAAAAGGACAGTATATTGCAGAAACTGTTTACAACAAACATTTTCTTCTACACAGGGTTGTCTGTGCCCTGCTTAAAACCATGCACGGGCTTCCTAAATGCACTTCAGAGTCAGTTTTATAATCCTGACTATGGCTACCCATGAGGCCCTATAGCGACTGGCTGACCTCCTCTAGTGTGACTGTTTGCTAAAGACACCTTGGCACACGGCGCCCCTTCTGTGTCTCAGACAAGGACTCAGTCCGTACCAGGTGCTGTGCTGAGCACTGATACACAGCTGTCCCGTTCAGTCCTCCCAACAGCCTTATGGGGTGGGTACTGGTGTTATCTATGCTTACAGTGGAGGCCCTGACGGGATAAACGGGTGCCACACACAGAGTTTATAAGTGGCGGAGTTGTGATTCAAACCACGTACTCTTGTACCATAGTCCAAACACAGAGCTATAGCATCCGCCAAGTTTGGCCTTGCCTGGCTCTCGAAGCTCCTCTGAGTGACTGCTTGTTGAATGAGGCCAGATTGAGGATGACGGCCCAGCGTGGATTAGCCACTCAGGTTCAGGGAGAGCCAGCATGATGAGCGAACCGAGTTTTGTCCCCGAAAGAGACAATCTGCAAATCTTAAATGCATGTGTGACGAGTCCACCTCTCTTTTCAGCTGTGCCCTGCAAAGTCCTCCTGGAGTTTGAAGTTCAACTCCACCAACCAAATTGCCCTTTGCTGACGAGCTTCTACCAGCCTTAAAGGCTGTAATCGCCTGTCCTTTCCATTTACTCTCGAGAGTCAATTTATTAACAGTTGCACTGAATTTAATCTCCATTATTCATCTTATCTAGTCCCTACCTCCCCATTCCAATGATTAGTTCTTAATTAATTTTAAGTCCAAGACAAGGGACAGGCACCACGACGACTGACCAGACACAGCACGAAGACCGTAACACGCTTTCCTGAAGCATCCGCGCTGCGCAGATTCAGTGGCTGTGGACCGAATGTCGGCTGTCGCAGCTCAGCGGGCCCTTTCCCGGGCCTGTCAGCCGTGGCCTGTGAGAAACGCAATCTCTTTCTCGAGTCAGCAGCAGAACAGCGCAGACAGCCCCACACGTTCATGGATGGATCTATAGTTCTCCCAACCCTGACACCAGGGAGCTGAGATGAATTTAAACAAATGGTGGAGGAAAAAATGACTTACTGAAAGAATGCATATTCTTCAAATCAAAGATTTGTGTTGCGAATAGTTTGTTCTGAAAAATAAGCATATGTTTAAGCAAACATCCGGAAGATCTGGTTGATATCATCGATAAAAACCGGTGTGAAAATCCCTTAAGTAAGTCCCACTAGATTTACACACGCAGCCGATTCGCACTATTCGTGACAGTTATGTTCTACGAAGGCGCCGAGCACGCTGAGCTGGCGCGCGCCGAACTACCGCTCCCAGGGGAAGGGCAGGCTCGGTTCCTGAAAGCCTCCGGCCATAACGCTTTTGTCTGAGGATCAGTGCATAACTGTGTCTCGTGTCTACAGACGCCGCATTCAACAGGTCATCGATTCATGAACAGGGGACTCGCGGACGGCGCTGTAACTCCCGCCTGGTACAGCTTACCCAGCACACCTATTTTCTCCGCCAGGCTCATGACAGCCTTCTTCTGCTTAGGAACGCTACAGAGCACTTTGGCACTAGGCTTGGGGGCTGTTTTAAAGAGCAAAATCACTAAAAAATAAAGAAGAGATGTGGTGGTAGATGGACCACGAAAAGGCCGCTGGTTTACGGCAGGAGAGCAGAAACTGGGAGGCAGAGGGTCCCCTTGTCCCCGTCAGCCTTGTTCCACACGAGCACTGAGTGCCTCGGAGTTTTCCCACTCTGCTCACGCCCACACGTGGCCATGACGAAGGCAGCAAGCACTGAGTTTGGGGTTTCAGATCCATGTGAGCGGGTAGGCGTGTGCATAAATACGGGAATCTGTGAAGGATGAGAAACGACTGTACCTGTTCATCCCGAGCTTTCAGTTTGAGGTTCCTTTCCTCTGTGTGGGAGTGAGCAGGTAGGTACCCGGAGCGCTGACTGGACATTATGTGGACCACACCCTGCCCCCCTTGGCCTGGCACAACTAGTCAGAGCGTGAGCCGCTGTTAGATTGGAGGAGCGGTCAGGATCGAGCTGCCCGGAGGCAGGGTCAGGTGTGATATACACCCCCCTATTTCACTGAGAAAATCCTGGAACTTGATTAAGGTAGCCAGTTGAAAGCAGACATTCTGGGGAGTATCTCCTAGCTCACAATGGTTCCCTATAACTGCCTGGTCACACTTAATCTGCATTCACAGATTCATTCAGTCAACATTTACTGAGTGTGCAGGGCCACGTCTGGGTGATGGGAATTTAGAGGTGAACACGTTCCTCATGAAGCTTATATTCAAGTCTGGGGAACAATCACAAACAGGTAAGATAGTTTCCCATTATTTTAAGGATGACAAAGGAAATGGTAAGGGGACAGAGAGCAACTGAGTGGAAAACAAGGTGATCTGGGAGAAAGGGTGAGGACTACATACCCTACGAAGTCCGTGAAAGGGCTGGCAGCCCAGGGAAGAGCGTGTGCAGAAGCCGGGAGGAGAGCAAAGGGCGTGGTGGGCACCACGGAGACGGGCTCCTTCTGCCACGTGAACGGCGGGGCAGGGGGAGCAGCTGGAGCAGCGCCCAGACCGTGGCTTTGGCGCTTCCTAAGAAATGGGGGGGGGGTGCTGCTCCTTGGGTTCTGTGAGAAGCCCACTAACCTTGTATTTCTCTCTCTCTCTCTCTCTCTCTCACACACACACACACACACACACACAGTGTTTTGCTTTGTATAATGCACACTTTGTTTGCCCAAATTTTTGAGGGAAAAAATAAGGATGAGCCTTATACATGGATAGCACTAATTCCGTATATAAATGTTTTAAATTATTTACTTATGCGTTAAAAATGTAACTCTAGAATTATTTGTTACATAAAATTTCTTGTACCATATGCTAAAAAACAAGTGCTAAAATTCCTTTATAATACAAAAAACAAGTATCTAAATATAAATAAGTAAAAATTGAATTAAAAAATTAAAACGAAAGACTTTTTTCCTGAAAGTTTGGGCCAAAAGTGTGGGTGTGCATTATACACAGCAAAATATAGTATGTATATATAATTTTCAATTTAAAAAATTTTTCTTTAACCTGGGTCTGTGTAGTCTCTAATAAATGCATCCAATGCTTTCTACTTAATTGCAAAGTTGCTTGAAATACGTAAGTAGGGACATTATTTTGCCTGGAAAAAATATCCTTACTGTATCTGATACGAGTTGCTAAAATAATGGCTATCTTATCTAACTCCCATAACCCTCTCGCACACCAGCAGCTCGTTTGAAATGTTTCTTAAAGATCTGTGGGGCCTGTGGTGTCGCCCTCTTCGGCAACAACTGGCCAGAGTATTAAGCTATCGCACCTCTGCAGAGATTTATATTTATGATGTATTTCACTTTGGGGAGTTTCAAGGAAGTCATTAAAATATAAAACCTGATTTAAAAAAAATGCATGTACTGGATTAAAGCTAAAATAGTAGCTCCCAGGGATCTCTCTCTAAGTAAAGCCAAGTCAGTGCCTGGGGACAACCTTTGCCTGAAATCACAGCAAGAAGCAAAGTACAGCAATTACCACTCCTAACAGGGAGGGTCATCCTCTGGCAAAGTACCAGGGATTAAAAAGTACTTATGTTGACGCTCATAGAGGGGAGAGCTGCGTGCATCAGAAAGTTATCTGCCCCCTGCTCCCCCAGAGAGGGTTTCCCTCTCATCTCTCACTGCTCTGCGAGGGAGATATTAAAAGATACATTTGTAGGAACTTAAGTTAACGTTAACGTTAACTTGGCAGGAAGCCATCTCTACTGCCTCAGCTGCCTTTATGAAAGTAGGACATTCCAGAGCTAAGAGTCCTATGGGACATTCTGTAAAGCATCCTGGAATATTGCTCTGGTCTTGAAATTGAAGGTACTTTTTGAAGTGCCATGGTGTAATCGAGTGATATTTGCCCCCAGGCCAAAAATAAACAGTTTCCTCAGAGAGGCATAGCGGGCGTGTTTTTCAAGGGTGCTGAAATCCGAAACACTAGCCCATTGTTCACTGAGTTTTTACAGAGCATGCATTCACCATCAGGACTCGGTCTACATAGAGTCATGCACATCATTTGAAAATTAAAAAAAATTCTCCTGGCTCTGTCACTACTCTCGCAGTCAGCGAGAGAGACCTGGAGAGGAGGCTTTCCCTGTTCCATGCACTTCCGTCCGACAGGCCGAGGTCACCTTCTGTAATGTTCCGTGGACAAGACCAACAAGAAAACGGGATCCCACAGCCGCAACGCTGCTCCAGGGCTTTGCAGCTGCAAAGTTCGATCCCTTCTCCTGCTTCTCCAACTCTCCTATCAAAGTCCCCGATGGCTGGGGGACTGCGAAGTTGGAGTTTGGCTGTGTAGTTTGCTTTTCTTGTTGACTACCTTCCCAACTTCCCACAGTAGGTGGGAACTCGTATAAGCAGCAGGAGGTTTAATTGCTTCAACCCATACCTGTTCCACAGATCACTAAGAGAATACATTTTTGCTCTTCCCAAACCCACAGTTTCTTGCCTGGCAGGACTGCTGATGAGTTAAAAAAAAAGGGGGGGGGGGAGGTACAATAGGTATGAAAGATCATAATTCATTGTTTGTACAATCTGTGACTTGGGGGAAAAAAAACCCCCAAAGCTCTCAGGTGTATAGGATGATGTTAATCCTTTTCATGTTAGTCTGAATTCTTCCCCCAGGATTTCAGTCTTCTCAATCTTTGCCTCCGGCATAAACTCCTTCCTCCCTGTTCTTTTCCAGATTTTCTACCAGGTGGACCTGGCGAGGCTTCAAGTCTCTCTGACCGTAATTGCTACGTAGTTCCTGTGCACGGAGGTTCTTTCACTCCAACGTCGTTTGCATGGAGAGGATGCAAACCAGGCAAACCAGGGACGGGGGAGGAGGGAACTGCTCAGCCTCACTGAATCCCTCTGTTCCTTTTGATCAAATTTCAGAGTATATTTGTGGTCAGCTCGCTTCTGTGCTCACTGTGGAAATATTCTGCTATGTCAAATGTTTCCTATTGTTTTTGTCACCACATAGTCTTGGTGGCTTCAGCATAGGGTCCTGAATTTAGGGACATCCCGGATTCTATAGCTACTAACCTTACTCTCCTAACTTCCCACTCCGTTCAGTTCCACCCATTCAGAATAGGCAGTAAATGTGTTTGAAGACCAGTGATTTACTCTGTAAGTTCATGCAAATTTGGCATCCGTTCCTGAATACATTTATTTATATGTTGAGAGAGAGAGAGAGAGAGTGTGTGTGTGTGTGTGTGTATCCAGCTGCTGAAATCAAGCAGAGCTGATACCCAGAGCCGTGTCCTGTTTATATCCTGAAGCTTATTTTACCACTTTGTGCTCTGTGTCATAATTCAGGAGGCAAGAACTCAGCTTAAACTGTGCTGTCTTTCACCTTGACCAAAACCAGGGTAAAAAAACAACACATAAAATTGGACTCTCTGAAAGTCCTTTTCGGTCACCTATCCAGTGGTGCCAACAACTCAGTCATGGACTTCCCACCTGCCCCCAAATTTTCTTATTATTTTTTGTAATCAGCACTTTTCTTATATTTTAAAAGGCAACTCTGTTCTACTACCATAATGGAAAAATCGGCATTTCTTGACTCCAAGAAGGTAACCAAAGAATTAATATAATACAACAAGGTTTTACCCAGAAACTATTACATACTGTAAAGCTTTGAAGTCAAGGTCAATGTTTGTTTAAAAAGTAGAAGTAACACCAAGCTAGCATGGACAAGACTGTGGCCTTGCCTTAACCAGGATGGCAGAGTGAAAGGGAACAGCTCTGTTAGATTCCATACACCGCCTGTAATTGTCTCTGGTGACACTAGGGGCAGCATTTCTCCGCTTCAGGAAACGCTGACATAGTCCAATACCCCTTCTTCTATGTTACAGAAAATACAGCTCAGAGAAATGAAGTGAACTGCTTATTAATGACACAGCCAAACTAAGAATAATTTTTAGTCCCTTAACTAAGTGCTTTTTCAAGTACATGGCCTTTCTAATTTGGAAGAAAAGAAGATGACATTTAAAGGTTATTTTTTAGTCTCCCTGTCATGACTGTTTATCATTATCGATCCAATCTACATCACTAATGGCCTGTAGGATAATCTTGCATGGGCTTCCTCTCATGTTAAGATTATCTTGACAAGGAAAGGTATAATGGTTTATTATAAAAGATAACTACAAATGAATGCTCATAAATATGGAACAAGTAGTCACATTTAATTGGCTGTATTTTGGATCCTTCATTTGATGGTGTGCATTTGGGTTGTGTTCTTCAGTGTGAGCTTAAGAGTCTGTTCTCTAGAATAACCATGAAGCTCTTCTTATGGAAAGCAAACAGATATGGCCTTGTTGTAAGATCTAGTACAGCACAAAAGTGCGCAAAATTTGAGGACACCGAAGCACTCTTCTGCTGAGAGTAACAAGTATAATACCTGAAGAGGGTGGAGTCTAAAGAAGTAATTTTATTGAGCAGAATAGGCATGAAACCAGACAGCGTGTCCTAAGACACGGCAGTTGGCACAGATTTCTAATACACTCTTAAATACCACCCTAGTCTGCAGACGGGAATAGATGAAAAGACCAGTGAAAAACAAGTATTAACTTTTATGTACAAACGTGATCAAAAGATGCTGCACTCAGAGCTCAAAGTCTGTGTTTTGTTTAAGCTGTGACTACATGTTATGTTTTTACAGATGTATTCGTGATAGAATAATATCTTGAAATAATAGTGATTGTGCTTTTCTGGGACACATACTACTTCCTGTTATTCGGTAACCCTTCTCCCTATTCAGGCAGTAGGTATCGTATTCTTTACAAACTACTCCAAGGAAGAAATGCCACAGCATTGTGCAGGCCATAGACAGTCAAGTTCTTGGTTTCTGGATCTTAAAAGGGCTGGATCGGGCTATAAACAATGAATTCTTAAAGTCCAGTTGAAGAGTCAAAGCAATAGTATGTCACCGGACTGAATCAACAATCTCCTGGATGAAGGAAGGAAGGGGTAAGTCACAGAAGAAGAAAGTTGAGACAACAAGGAATTCCTAAAAATGGGCCCAAGTGCCTATTTTATGCCTCAAAGAAGTCCCAGTGCAGGGAAGGGCAGAGGTTTGAAACCTTTGGTAAGTCTGGGGAACCTTAGAGCAGAGAGAACAGGTACCTTCATACCTTTCCCAGGAAAGGCTGGCAAAGTGCCAGGAGTCCAAGAAGAAACGGTTACCCGAGGGTGCAACGGACAGGCCGAGGGCGTTTCAGTGCGCCCCGGGATGCGGCACAGGAAGGAGCAAAAGGTTTCCCATCACAGAGGGGCAGCAGGAAGGTGACGGAGAGAATGGGTGGAGTGCAGGGTCTCGCTGTCAGGATTAGGGGGATGCAGTGATATTCTGCTGCAACCAAAGACCGAAAGTGCAGCAGAAACAAAGGCATCCGACAGATGTCATTGTAGGTGGGAAATGTCAGGGGCCCGACGGCCACTACTGAGATGTGCTGTCGTGATAGCAGCACTCTCGCCATAGCGGACACGCAGCTGGACTGAGGACGGTGGGGGACGGGGTACCCTCAATTACAGATTTGTGTCATCTAGAAAAGTAGGTGCTTTACATAAAGGAAAAGCAGTCCATTTGTTTTTTTTTTATTCCAGTTTGGAAATTGTACCTGCTATACATATAAATTGAGATTATGCACCTAGAAGATAGATAATATATCATATTACTGTGTCCTTCATAGAAATAGAAGAAAAAAGGATCTTAAATATATCCTCGAAGTGACTTCTACTTTAGAATTTCTGAAAAAATTAATATGATTGCACCAGGTTGATTGGAGTATTTTAGTAAATGTATCTGAACTCACTGTGAATAAAAACGCAATACTACAGAATAATGGTGGAGGGCAAGATCTAAGTCACTTCAGTATAAGAGGACTGTCCAAGATACAAAATCAAATATTACAGTAGTGTAAACTAAAGTAACAAAGGAGTCTTCTATACCTGTGATCACAGAGTCATGACAAAGAAACCCATCATTTTTGAGAGGTATGCAATGTCTAGGCAGAATTGATACAAGCTAGTCACACACAGCTCATTGCCAATACCCAAAATATCGAGTTGTTCATAATTAGTACAGGCTTTATCCCTCTGACCTTCAGGTGGGAGGGACTAACACAGCTCTCTGTTTCCGGATCAAAAGGGTAATCATGTTTAAGCTGATACAAGATCCTTTTAAATCTTCGGATTTGTATCAGTCAGTTTAGGCTTAGTTATGCAGCAGTAACAAGGACCCAGACTTTCAGTGGCTTACAAAAACAATTTGCTAAGATCACAGCAGAAGGAAAAAGAGAAAGCGTCAGAACGAAGTAAGAGACCTCAAAGTTTCTGCTCAGAAGGGGCACTTGTCACACTTCATTGGCCAAAGCCAGCCACGTGATTCCAGACTCTGGCAGCGCAGTCTAATCTCCTTCAGGGTAAATTGCTCTGGAAAGAGACTTATTATTCCAGACAGGGCGCCCGGCTGCCCCCTGGAGGGAGACGCCATCTCTGTTTCCTAAAGCCATTCGCCATGTAAACATCCTTGAGACTAGAGTTTGAAACAAAAGGCAGCCTAGTGCCTCGCTAATGAGACACTCAGAAACACAAGAGACCCTGAGAACGGTCTCCCACCAACTAACAGAAAACCTAAATTAAAATAGTCAAGTCTGACTTGATTAAACTTTGGGTATGTAATTTCCCCTTAACCAGAGCTCCTACCATATCAGAAACAGAAGCTATGTAAAGTTAGTTTGACTCTAGAGTTTTCTGAAGAATAAAAAGCAAAACCCATATTGCTTTTTTTAAAAATTTTTTTAATTTTGAGAATTATCTTCCAAAGAGAGTTAGATTCTTTTGGCTTTTGTTTCAGTAGGTTGGGTTTCAATACATTCCTCCCTGAGTTTGTTTGGAGATGACTTAGGGAGGAAAAATATCCACCTTTTTGCTGGACCATTAACTTGATGCTCAGGTAAAATTTATGGTAAAAGGGTAAAAGGGTTCATGGAGAGAAGGATATGGAGCTGAGAAATTAGTTGTTAAGAGGGCTGGAAATGCAGATCTGTACCTTTAGGAGTAGAAAATTAACCCTAAGCACAATGGCATGAATGAAGCAAGTTTTAGTCTAATGGTCCTTAAACACTGTTTCAAACACACAGTTGAAGTGCTAAGTCAACATTTTATTTCTAACAGCATCCTGTAGCACCAGCACGAATGCATCTAGAGCCAGGGGAAAATCAGGTAACTTCAACTGTCCAGTAAGTTCACCTGCTCATGCCTTGTTCATATATAAAGCAACTAAAGAGAGCAAAATCACTTAAGTCTCGCAGACTTAAATCGCATTAGCAACTCTAACATAATCTCAACAAAAACAAGGCTGAATTGGTTCTATGGGTTTTTTGTCTATCTGTTTTTTTTTTTATTTTACCATTTTTGTAAAAGTAGGAAGAATCGTTAGAGATGGAATCTAATACCTTCGTAAAAAACCAAAACTAACAGACGTACTAAGTGCACGCAGACGCTGTCTGTTTTTGCTTTCTTCGTAAACATAAACGACAATGTTGGTTATCCTACATCTCCAAGTCTCGAATTCTAGCGAATCCTAGAAATCCTGTGACTTTTCTGTGAGGTCTCAATGAATTATTAAAACATTATTTAAAAATGAAAATGTGGGTAAGTCCCCTTTTAAATCTTTGCAAAGGCTTCCCACTTCACCAAGGACGATGACCCAACTCCTTAAAAGCACTTGGGGGACCTTTTACCACCTAGCCTCCCCTGGGTACACCTGCTTCCCCTTCCCTACCTCTAGCCCCGCCCCCACGTAGGTGATCCTAAGAAGTGATACGATCTAACTTTGGCTGAAATACAGAAAACATAAACAGTCAGTTGAGGAAGCAGAGACAGTTAATGGCAGAGGGGGTACAGGAGCTGCACTCACAATGGTGAGGTGGTCAGAAGCTGGGCATTGTTTTTAAGACAGAAGCAACAGGATTTTCTGACATATTGGATGTACAACATGAAAGAAAGTTTTTTTTTCTTTTTCTGACAAACTGGAAGAATAAAATTGCCACTTACTGAGATAGGTAAAACTATAGGCGGTCGGGCTTGGAAAAAAAATCAGGAGTTCAAAGTTAGTATTTGAAACACTTGTTAGACATCCAACAGGGACAGTAGTAACTCCTTAGACATATAAATTTGGAGTTCAAGGGGAAAGTCCTGAGCTAGAGATAAATAATTAAGAGTCATAAGCATAGAGACAGTATTTAAAACCATGAGACTGGACTAAATCAGCAAGGGAGTGAGTGCAGAGAAGGTCCCTGGGTTGAGTCTTAGATCTTCACAATGATTAGAGGGCAGGGGGTTGGGGAAAACCAGCTGAATGACAGAGAAGAGAGGCCAGGGGAATAGGAGGGGACTCTAGAGAAGGAGCATCTGAAGCACCAGGACTTTCTGAAGAATGAGGGAGTGATTGATGAGGTCAGAAGCTGCTGTAAGGAAAGGACAAAAAGAAACTGAGCATTGGACAGGACAATGTGGATGTGAGGGGTAGATCCACGTTTCAGGGAGTCCAAAGTTGATATAATTTGGGGACTGTCTTTCAGAGAGAGAATCAAGATTGTGTACAGGGCCCTGAAAGGCTTGTGCCAATGAGGATCCCTGACGTACAAGCTTTATTAATTTAAAGGTAGCTGCGCCTCTGGTGACGGTCGCCGACGAACTGTGGAACGCATTCCTAGGAGCGGTGGAGAAAGCCCACTGGAGTGGATCAAGAAAAAGTGAGAAGGGAGGAAGTGAAGGCAGAGGGTAGAGACAACCTTTTCAAGGAGTTTTCCTATAGGAGGGAAAAGAAATGGGCTGATGGCCAGGAGAAATAAGGAAGTTAAGGGAAGGCTGTTCCTTTTTCTTTTTCTTACTTTTTGTGGTTAGGAGAGGAGAGTATATATGACTACTGACTAGAATGATCCAGAAGGAACAGCTGAAGATACAGGTGAGAGGATGGTGATCAATTGTTGTATTAATGAGCAGGTGCATGGGAACGGGGCCCACTGCAGGAGAGGAGGGAGAGGATGCTCTAGACAGAAGCAGGAACATTTATCCTGGTAACTGGAGGAAGGCGGAGGGTAAACACACAGGCAAAGGTCATGATGGGAATGTGTAGAAGTTCTCTTTTGATTGCAACTTTACCCCCCACCCCCTTAAAAAGGAAACAAAGCTATGAGAAGAGAGAAGGGCACAGCGAGGGAGCACTGAAGGTCTGAAGAGAAAGGACATGTAGGAAGTGACTCTAGGGGACGAAGACAGGGAACGCACTGAAGGCTCGGAGGAGGATTTCTGCATGGTACTTACAACCCACTTGAGTTTAGTGCTCATGACCTTAGAATGGTCAACATGACTGTATATATATTTTTGTGGCCATTATCTGATCTACTGCCTTGGAGAAGAAAGAAGGGAGGCAGAGAATTAAATGAGGCAAGGATGGAGTTCAGTCAGGCATGCCTGAGGGGGTAGGGGGACAATGGTCAAGCCCACCCTCCATATTCTATCTAATTAGACTTATTCCTTCAAGCTCCCTCTTTACTCTGGATCTTTCTCTGTTCTCCCAGTAGACACTGCCCTCCACTGTTCATTTCACTAATTACTACTTGTCTTAAATACCACTTCCTCCAGGAAGTCTTCACTGACTCACAGGTTAGACTTTAATAGGCTTCTTGGCTACTCTGCTCTCTTCCATAGCAGATGGCCCTTAGTCTTTATTTTTTCAATCTGTGCCTTTCATATGTGACCTGGAGTCCCCAAGGCCAGACACATGCCTTCCTCATCTATGCATCTTGCCTCTGTGGCTGGCAGAGCATGGTCACACATGGAGAAGCTACATGACATGTATCTAGTAACCATCAGAACCAAGCTCTGCTTTGTGGGCTCTAGGAAGCCAAGACCCAGGACCCACAGTAGCAGCCAGTCTGTGAAGCTGGTAAGACCAGCCAAGAAGCCCTGGCTGGTGTGGCTCAGGGGACTGAGTGCCAATCTGTGAACCAAAGGGTCGCTGGTTCGATTCCCAGTCAGGGCACATGCCTGGGTTGCAGACTAGGTCCGCAGTAAGGGGCATGCAAGAGGCAACCACATATTGATGTTTCTCTTCCTCTCTTTCTCCTTCCCTTCCCCTGTATCTAAAAATAAATAAATAAATAAATACAGCCAAGAAACCAGTGGCTAGTTTCTTTTCTAGAACTTTCAAAGACAAATGTGTATACAGTTCCAATCAAGTAAAATTTAAATTTAAATTAAGTAACATTTATTGAGCATTCATGAGGTACTAGGATCTATGCTGTGTGTTTTTATAATCATTATCTCATTTAATTCTGAAAACAAGTATCTTTACATATGTTAATGCTACTGGGATTTAATCTTAAAAGAAACCCTCAGGTGAGTAGGAGCAGCACACCCACTGCCTGATTCACATTAAGAAACTTAATAGTTATTTTGCTGCAGAATAATTTGGCTGCTCAGACATGTGCATACAGATGGCCTTTGTCTCTTCTTTTAACTCAGTGACTATGAATGAAACCTTACAGAGCACTAGAATTATTGTGCAGGGTTGAACCTTAAAAACCATGTACTATAGGAACAATTTCAGAGATTGCCAAAGGCATTTTTTTACTATAATTTGTTCTCTTGATCCTGACTTTGAAATCTTGATCTCTTATAATTTGCTATCCCTTATGTATAATAACTCAATAAATATGTGTTGAATGTTAAAATAAATACCTCAATTAGAGTAGTTTGCTTTCTGTCAAGATACTATACTTAATAAAACTATTACTGGGAACTTACTATGTGCCATGAACTTGAAAGTACAAAGGTGGAGCACAGTCTCCTGGGGACACACGGGCAAGCAGGTAAATGATAAGAGGACAGCGCAGGTTACATACAAAGGTACAGATACAGAGATGCTGGGGAAAGTCCAGGAACGGGTCCTGATAGAATCGGACGGTGTGACTACAGGTGTGCCAGGTGAGGGGATAATAGGTTCCAAAGCACAGGGTTAAGGACAAAAAACAATAACCAGTCATTACAATTACTCTAGGAATTGGCCAAATTCATTGAAAGAATTAAACCTGGGCTTCCCTGTGTTCTTCCTTAGCTTAAAGATGCCTTCACCCAGGAGAACCAGCCCTAATGGTGCTGGGCATTCGCAGGCACGGGTGTAACAAGGTCAAAGCTCATGACCAGAAAGCAATTCCCTCATGGTCCTGAAAGATATGTGGGGCCCTCGTGCTTGGTTATGGGGAAGCCCCTTTCACATGAACCTTACGTTCAGCCCACAGGTACAAGGTGCGCTTTGACTTAGGCAGGTGACTCAGACTGACATGTGGGCTGGTGCCACAGTGGGAAGTGCTGGACAGTCCCGAGCCACCTGAGAAGTCCTCCCGTGTGCTTCTCAAGAGCTCTGTCCCCTGCGACTCAGGGCCACTTTGAAGAAACAGGTTCTGGGGCTGACCGCTCTTTCAAGAGGTAAGAGTGGGTGACTACGGAACTTGGGGGGTCATCAAAACCTTATTCCTTTCTTGGTTGGCTGAACTGGGGAGCTAGGTTGTAAACCACAGCGCTCTTACTTGTGAGGATACCTCCTGTTTATAATACAAGGTAACTCGGAAAAATCAGGAACAATGGTCTTTCATTGGAGAAGCAGCAGCCAATTACTTTCAGAGATCAGAGATTTCACTTACAACCTTGATGAGCTCGGCAATTTCAAGTTTTAGAAATAGAAAAAAAAAATTTACCGAAATCACAATTGGAGTCATTAGACTCCACATGCAGGTACTGATAGAAAAAAAATAGCTCTTCCTTTCAAACTAATTGATCTGTTTGATTTTGTGTTGTTGCGTGGTTTCCACTTGCTGGTGCAGTAGGAACAGAGAACCTGGCACAGCACCAAGGGGCACAGACAGGACCCTCAGGGCGTTTCCACCTTCTTCTGTCCCAGTTTTCTTCCTCGAGAAAGTGGAGTGGCCCAGCCTGTGTCATGATTCTCACACCCACACACCCACCCACCCCACTCTCTGTATCTAAGCAAGTATCAAGTCATTCCACAGAAGGAGTTCAGAGCCCGTCATTTCAAATCCAGGCAGTGTCATAGGACGCCATATATGTATGTTATAGTAAGGTACTGGCGTGACTTTGATGGCCATGGTAGCTAGAGGTCATTCCATTCCTGACCTTGATATGCAAATGTCAGTCTTAGAACCTTTTAAGAATGTTTTGTTGGTTTGATTTTAAGGCTACTACTTATTGCATATTTCCTATGTGCCAGGGAACACACTGAATGTTCTGCATATACTATTTTTTCATTTAATCCTCATAATGTAATAGGCCAGGTATCACTGCCCTCCCGTTTGCATATAGAGAGGGAAATAGAACTTAGAGGTTAGGTAACTTGCCCAAGGACACCCGGCTGGTCAGGGGCAGAGCCATGACTCCAAGACTGGTATGTTTCCAGACCTGGGCACTTTCAGACTCTGTTCCTCTGAAACGAACTTTCCATACGATTCTCCAACAGGGAAATCATTTGTCTCCTGCGGTCATGAGTGATTGTCCCTAGAAACGCACAGAGAACAAGCTGAACACCATCTGTTCAGAACACTGTGGCAGGGACTTCTGCATTAGTAGCAGGTTGGACCAGGTGGCCTCCGGGGCACCTTCCAACTGATTGTTCCATTTTGGTAGAGAGGTGGCAGGTTTTTAAAGCTGAGCTTGGGACACTGAGTCGGTGGCCACATTAGCCCACTGTGGGAGCCACTGGGG